>OY720176.1:21083878-21238878 GCA_963082885.1 Parascotia fuliginaria
ACTAAGACTTTATATGTCAACGTCAAATAATGTGAAACAAAATCACAAGGACCGACTAAAAATAGAAATAGCGATAACAAATAACCGCCAGATGTGAAACTCAACGAATGAACAAATGCCAAAACCAATTGCTCTGTAAGCGTTATGTATGTACTTACTTACTTGAAATATAGGAAACTGCGGTATGTTGGAGGCTATGCTTTGATACCCTGCTTAAAAACCCTGGATCGAAATTGAATGGAAAGGTACGCTAGTAAAAGTTCCATGTTTTAATTTATTGAAATCCGTAGGCAATACTTAACTGTTTAATTAAAAAAAACTTGTATTAATTTATTGAATTGCTTTAAAATGTACAACATTGTTTCAAAGTTATCATTCAAACTTATATTAAAAGGTTACAGAGCGTGCTAAACATAATTATTAATTTGTGAGAGTGCGCTAAGGCACGTAGATGAGCGACAAGGGAGGGATGGTAGGGGGTGAGAAGTGTTACCTACAAACGAGACAATTACACGGCGAAGGTGTCGAGTGGACGCGCATACGAATTGCAAACGAAGCTGCGGATAATGAGCGCCTTCCTCCCTCCCTCTTCCCCTCCCCGCGACTCCTGCGCTAGGAACACTCGCTCGGCCGCCGCGCCAGCACGAGGTCTGAGCGGTGGCGGCTGAAGGACACTCACTACGATATTAAGTTTGTTTTGTGTCGCGAAGGGTGCGCCTCATTTAAATGCAAAAGTCTTGTGCTGCATCTATTAGGGCCACTGCATCGCTTTGCATTACTTATTTTCTACTAATCTACTACCCTGAATTATTGACAGAGCTATTACAACTATGAAGAATCTGAACTATCACATATTGCCGCAGCGTCTTTGTATAATCACTTGTTTTGAGCTCTACTTTGTAAACAATTAGTTAAATTTTTTACAAAGTAGAGCTCTATTATGTTTCTTTATATTCATGTCAAAACTATTAGCAACTTGTACGTTAAGTACTTATGACGAATCCTTTTATGCCAATTACACATAAGAAATGTTACCTACTGGCAAATCTTATATGCTTATAATAGATGTGGCAGCCCTAGGTCAGCGGTGCGGTTGTCGCGGGCGAAGTGCTGGGTGCTACACTCAAAAGTGAGCTGTTATTTTTATTTGCGCACCTAGAGTACCCCTCCCCACTGTTTTTTCCCTCGCACCAAACAAACGACATCTCAAACAATGTTCGTTATGTAAACACAAGACTGTTTGTTCGCCTCCGTCTCACCATTTCTTTACGATTGTCGCTCGTCACTCACGAAACGCTTACTGCTCTTTAGTATTAGGGCCGTATGCACTTGCACAGTAGATTTGCTAAGTAGTGACTCACTAAACTAATTTCTGTCCGAGTACACATGATTCACCTTCGATAGAAAACTCTGGTGGTTTTTCGGACGCGGACGTGCCAACATTAAAAATGCAACTTATAAACAAGTAGCTGCACTACTTGCGTACACTTACAAGTAACGTAATGTGTGTGCTCTTTGACCATCACCGCCCCTGGGAACATCAATTCCTGTTCCCAAAGCAGCGGGTGCGTCGTGGTCGTGCCGCTACGGCCCGCGCGCGCTCACGACACGGCGCGACGCGAGCGCAGCTCACACGCTACTTATCTTTATTGCCGATGGAATCTTATCGCACTACGCTCTCTGTGTGGTCGACACCACGGTGTCAGGTGCACCATGCGGCGTCTCTAAAACGATGTCCAACAAAAGGAGTTACTCCTGAGCAGTCCAGATATTGTAGCGTTACCAATCACATTGAGTAGGTATTATTCACATATTACCTTATACAAAAATGGAAACTCAATTTCAATGTTATGATCGAGAGCCAACAATGCGACAAGGACAGCGTACACCGAGTGTTAGTGTAAGGAGAAGACTTATGCCGTGTTCAATTGTCAATTAAAAAAACCTAAACAATCACGTTCGTTGTGTTTGTGATGCAAATAATCTGGCGAGTGATCTGTGCCGAGTGGCCGCCGTGCACTGCAACGAGTAGATGCGAAGTATCCGACGTCACCCGACGTCAACACTTGTGCCGAGCGACGCTACCCTGTCTCTTTCAATGACGTTTTTACATAATAATAGAGACATTAATTGGACTACAACGCGAGAAGCTTTTAATAAATCCGTTTTTCTGTTTCAATGACTTACACCTCGAACGAGATGGTGCTTAATTATAATGAACACTCTTTTTAATTTTTTAGAACCTCAAGTCATCAAACCATGCGAGAATATCTGTTACAAAAGAAAATAAATGTTTTTTTTTTTATTGCCGACAGTGGCAGACGAGCAAACAGCCCACGTGATAGTAAGTGGTAATTAACTGATGCTCATGGAAGACTCGGAGTCACTAGCATTGCTTCTGCAATGCCAGGAACTCTGCGAAGTCGCTGCCTACCTTGAAGGCAGTAGGATAAGTGAAAAGATTAAGGGAGGTGAGGAAAAAGGAAAGGGGAGATATTGGGCTTGGGAATACAAAGAATTGGGATTCAAGACTAGTAAGGCAACGGCATGTAGGTATATCACACACTAAGAACTTTACGTCTGTAGTGCATCGCATCGCGGACACTGTTGTTTGCACCAAGGATTATAGAAACAAAACCAAACATGTCCCGCGGTGCTTCAATGATTGAGTTAAAAGCAATAACAAAACGTTTATGCAATATTTCCATTGAACTGCTTCCAATAAACAATATTGTTGTATTAGGGGGCGCACAGACGGGGTGTCAATCAATCGGTATTGCATAGCGGTCGCGTGTCGATCTAATGAATTGTTTGTCAATACGGAGCGCTGTGCAAACAATCCCGACGGACGTCGTGCGACTACCGGCGCGGCCCACGCTCGCTCACCGCGGGAGGCGCGGTCGTTGCGACCGACCGTACGTATCGGAAGGGTTGAATAATGACATTAAACCAATACTCTAATGATCCATTACACCTCAATACGCTTCACACAAACACTATTAAGGGCTGCCTGTTGTGATTTTTGTGCGAAATTATATTTCACGCATTACAATAGGTAGGTAAGTATTGATCGTCTTAAACTGCTGTCGGTGAATTACTTTTATACGAACTCAACCCCATAAAGCTAAGTCAGCTTTACAGTGCCTTGAACGTAATCATGACAACATGTTTGTTTATTATTTATGGATTTACTACACTGAGTCACCTGGGTGTGAAAAAAACTTCTTAGATATTATTATGTTTCTCTAATAAAATAGTTTCAAAAGTTATTTTGTAAAATTACCTAAGTATATTTCAGTAATAAGTATATAACATATATCAGGTAGATATTTTACATAAATAAATTTGATTTGTATTTTCTTTATTTTTAATTCTACATTGTCGATGTATTGGCGGGCGCAGTATTGACGAGGACAATTGCCTTATTTTTTAATTTGTCCCAGGACAAGGGTCGTCTCCCAGGAGGAGAGTGGGGGGGTCAGGGCACCCTAATCCCGGCGGAGCAATAAGCCGGGATCACGCGACTAATGAAAACTGTCGTTAACAAACAAGCCCGATAGATGTCGCCGCTAAATTAAACTATTTCACGAATACATTAGCAGTTGACGCGAACCGGCCTGCGCACACAGAAACAAACATATAGGGGCAGGTCCCACTCCATGCCATCTTCATTATCCAACAGTGCAGTCTTCATGAATATATCATGATAAACAGACACGTTTGTAACACCAGACTGACGAATAGTTATACTGCGTTACTGTAGGTAACAAGGAAATAATTATAATAAATATTAATTCCTGTAAGTAATACCTGTATTACACATAAACTGACTGTTGAAAACATCCATCAATGTAACAAAAACATGTGTACAAGCAACACGTACATCGTACACATAGAGGTGGTGATGTGCACATAGCACTTGATCTATAGCTTAGTCTAACAATTGCTACATTTGCATACTGAATTATGTTCTTTAGGTATTAGGTTATTTACGATTATCTGCTCGGTATAAAAACGTGTGACATGTGTAAGTGTACCTAAAGGTGCTCCCTCACCGTGACCGCGAGCATTGGCCTGTAATGTAACGTTACAGATCCGAGCATTACGTTGGTGACGGAGGCGAACCGACCATCACAGTGCGCCACTTGATAATGCAATGTCTAATATTTAGAATTTGAACAAACACTCGGTAGTCGGGAAGGCAGTTTGTAACGTAACGTTATGCTCAAAAATCTAACATGATACATTACAGGTGAATGTGTGCGATGAGGGAGTATCTCCGCAGCGTGGTTTCACCCGCGTCTTTGCTTACTGCTCTGTTCCCGTCACCAATAGCGTGATGTTACATAGCCTATAACCATCCTCAAGAACTGGGCTATCATACACAAAACTAATTATCAAATACGACTGGTAGTTCCACAGATTAGCGCGTTCAAACAAACAAAAAACAAACCCTTTCGCTTTATATAATAGTATCTATAGATTATAAGGTAATTACTATGAGTGTGAGAGCGAGTGCTGTCGGTAACAAAAGGATGCCGCTCCAATGCTCATAGTTGTTGGCAATTAGCTGCGTGAAGCGCGTGACGTCAGCGTCACAAGTCACTCCCACTACATACAACAACACAACAAACAAACACACGCACGCACTCGCCGCATTGTGATCAATTCGGCGAGTATTGAACACCGCCTCCAAGGGACCGTCGCAGAACCCCAAACTCATTTTAACAAACGTTAACTCTACTTCAATCAAATATTGTAAACATTAAAGTACAAGTCATAAACATGATATATTTATTATTACATGTTTTTTGGAGTAATCACATGAGTAAGCTACTGCTTTGTAGACAATGTTAAAGTCCAACTCATATCTATAGGAGTAATTTAGACGTTGTAAATAATTTCACGGTAGTAGATCCACGCTGATTTCAGCATGAATGGGCCGGATCGTCCGGGGAAGTACTACCATCTCATAGAAGATCGACTTAAGAGTAGTAGTATCCGTACTACTGCGTTTCGCTCGGTGAGTGAGAGCACCGGAGGCCCAATTTCCCCCCTTTCCTCTTTCCTCACCTCCCTCATTCCCTTCCTCTAACCCCATTCTCAGCCGCCATAGTGGAGGCCACCATACCAGCAGTTTAAGAGGATGGCTATTGGTATAGTGGCCACCACTTCTGGATTCCACTGACTGCTTACCATCAGGCGGGGTGGAGTCACTTTGGTAGGCTACAAAATAAAAAGAAAAAAAAAAAAAAAAAAACACTTACAAGACAATCGAAAGAAGTATCCCAATCATATACGGAATATTTGCTAATAAAGGTTGAGGTATGAGAACTGGCAACAATCACTCATATTGTCGCTAAGACCAAATAAAGGGGGGTTTTTCTACTTAGGTTCTTACATAGATTCAACTTCCTCAGTAAATACAATAATTAAGTTATTTAATCGATCCTTGTGATTTATGTGAACCCTTTAACTTAAAGCAGAATCTGTAATTGAACAAACACTAAATGAAGAGACAAACAACTGAAAACTATTAGAAATGTGCCAAATACTTTATTACAAAAAGAAATAATACAGAGCGATATTGTATAACATCCTGACATAAAGATCTTATCTATATTCTGGCAAATGAACGGTTCGTTTTTCTGTGAACACGTATGCAATAAATCTGCGTAGCATTGGCGAGGCGGTGCCTGCTACCGAACGGTATAGGTGTCACAGCAGACGTGTTAATGAAAGTCGATGTTATCGGACACCTTCACAGAAATCGCGCTCTATTGAGACGTGCACCTGTGCGCCGTACCCCGTCCATCCCCACCTCCCCTCAGCCCTCTACACTAAATCATCAGCGACGTCTCGACAGATATGAGCTGTGAACCAAAGAAACCCTTTGAGGGATTGTGCACGGTCGCCACCGCCACTACATTGTCATAGACGCTCGACCCTAACATTGTCTGTCGTGAGATTTATGTGGGAGTCGGGTCTAATAGATAATGTATTTGTAAACAGGTGTTGGATATAAATCCTCGCGGCAATTAGCTGAACGAACAGTTACCCTGCACCTCAGACGTGCACGCGAGACGTTCACACGAGCTGGCGTGCTTCTTGTTAGCCTACTTGTGTGTACTCTAAAACTTAATAGCGTAATGATATTAAATGGCAAGTCTATTTTAATATTAATTAACCGACTCCGCTAGAGGATAGGTAGGTAATCATGAGCAGGTACGAACTTAATAATGCACTGAAAGGCAGTAAATATATAATATCTACATTGTTGAAACACCAGACCTTGCCACTCTTTCTCAATATAGAGAGTAGATACTGTTTTTATTTATAAGTCTAGGTTTTGTACTGACATGCTGGTATATTGCTTGCGTCATTTATAAACTGATGCGTAAAAGTTCAAGTTCATGCGTTATTAACTTCATAAACGTATGCATCTTCAAAAGTAAATGGCAGATAGAAATCTGTCTTGGTGAAGCAAAAAAAATGTGTACCGCGCTGTGAATCTGACAATTGACATATACGCCTGCTTGTATTAGCTACCAGCTGACACGTGCAACTTAAGTCAAGGGCAGTTGTAGGTGTCGTTGTTGATGTATCAATATGTCAGTGGATGATTATCGGGCCGGTCCGTAATGACGGCTGTATGTCAAGCGGTGATGTATGCAGAGCGTATGCGGGGACTCGAGTAGCAGCGGAGTTTTCGAGAACTCATCAATATGTGATCCGGTACATTTGGCTTGTAGATGCGCTGACGCCACCATCACCGCAGCCTCCCGTCTCATTGATATTCTTGTTTGTCATATCAATCGTTCTTACCTACAGTTCGACACAAAACATCCTTACGTATTTTTATCTGTTGTTAACATTCAAAGAGATATCTTCCTCAAAATATACCTACAGTTCAACCAACGTTTCTCTGTACCTAAGTAGATCGGAAACATCTCTTCACTTACAAAAATAACACACAGGCCAGGTGTTGTTGTTATGAATTCAGTACATACAGTGGCAGTACTTCTCCAGCCGGCGGTGCTTCAATTTGATTAAGAGAATAAGTACTGAGGAAGATGTAGAGTTCATGGAGAAAATAATTATTCGTGTCATCGGTGCTTGTTGTAAACAGCAAATAACATTGACCCGCGGTCAGGCACGAATGTCGCCGCGCCGGCTACTCGTGCCGACACCGATACATAGGTACGTGGGCTCCGGTGGTCATTATGCAAACATTAACCCCAAATTTACTTCGCACATATCAACTAACTACGACAGATTATTTTCTCATAGTAACAAGAAACATTTAAATTTCCATCTTTCGTCAACTACTTTATACAACGAAATGTAAAAAAAAGATTAACATTGAACTTTTATGAAAAATACTATGGTAATCGATAGTGACCAGCCATACTTTGAGTATTGTGTTATTTAGAGTGTACAGCGCGCATATTCGAAGTCCTTGAGTCCTTTTAGTCCAGGTTAATAATGTCGTCGAAACAGATGCCATTTATCCACTCGTACTAGTTCTAATACATTACGTAATATAAATCAGTGTATTAACTGTACCGGCCTCAGCCCTGTAAGTCAGCTGCTGGTGTGTTGTAATAACACAGTGTGTACGAGCGAGCGATTAGTTGCGTTGCGTGATAAGATCGGGGCTCGCCGATAGATCGCCTGTCAAACTCTCCATTATTATTTCGCGCGGGTCAATCTACATACAAGCCAATATCCATAGTTTTAACATTACGCTTCTCTATAATTTCCGAGAAACGTGTTAAAGGTGAGTGTGAGAAATGAGCGTTGCTACAGGAATTAATGGGCACGTCATCAGAGGGTGCTTCGCCAATATTCGTGGAAGCGGCGACCTTCAGGTGAAGTGTAAAAAACTAGAGTCCCGCTACCTGGCGCTGCTCACAGCACGCCGCACGTACCTGCGTGCTGCGACCTAACACACTTTTATGTAACTGTGTACCTACAAACTCTACAGTCCACAGACTTATTGACGCTACGTCATCAAATTACTATAAAATTAAATTTAAACTTTTCTTTTGTTAGTAAGGCAAGTAAATCAATGTAGTAAACAAAGCAGACGACAGCGGCGGCGGCAGCGACCCGCACAAAGCGCGGCGCACAATGGCTGACCCGACCTCCACTCACACTGACACTCAAAATATAATGAATGTCATATTTAGAAAAAAACTAAATGTTTTTAAAGAGAGCTGACACGTTTGTTGGTCGATGTGAACAATATTTGATAAAGGTGAGGTGATATATTGGGCTGTACCTCCACTATTCTCCATTGCTAACTACAGCGGCACGTCGCAACACCACGGTTCATTAACTGTCACGTCCGCAGTAGAGACTACTGCCTGCATTGTCGAAGCTACTCCATTTTGGTTTATTCTCCCTCTATTCATATAATAAAAAAAAAAGGTCCATGAGTTATCTGTTGTTGACTAAAAACTTGCAGCGTCAGAATGTAGCTTCGAACATTTTGTGTTTTATACCTAGATATAAAACTCTTTTTCAAACGAGCTAAAATTGTTATTTATTTATTTACTATAGGATAACAACAGCGGTTGATATAAATAATATGCCAATAATAATAATAAATAAAATTTGTTTTAGGATCACACCTTTATAAATTTAAAACAGCAAAATTTATTTAGGTTTAGACGCAGTAAGACAATAAATGCCTACTAATAACAGCTTTATCCTAGTCATAATCTACCTAAATTAACGGCGTCGTTCTATATATTAATGTGTAAATGACTATGTAGATATATATACGTCTGTAGTATTTAATAGGTAGGTATGTATATATATAGCAGTGTTATGATTAAGCGAGTGGATACAGTAAATCAATGTTGTCTTACGTATTGCTCATCTCGATCTGTGATTACGTTACACACCTAACAGTACAGAGTGGCTGATACCTCCCACGGTGCACAGCTTGCTGTGAAACTAAATATATAGAAGTCAAACTCATTTATTTATTATCATCTAAGCTAATATTATAAAGGGAAAAGATTAGCTTTTTGTTGTTTTGAATTTTTTTTTTTTGAAATTGAAATTTTTGAAATTCTTTATTACATAATATAAACCTAAAATGATACAGAGATGTTTTTAAAACGTACATTACTCGTAAGTATCTTATTACTAGAGTATCTCCATTTAAAATTGCTTCAGTATATTTTAGGATATTCTTATCAAAATATTCCATACCTCCTGAACTAGTTAAGACTGTATCTCAGAAGGTAACTGTTCATCAGTGCTGGTAATATCTTACATTACAGAAAAATATGTGGAGTTGGTAAGATTTATGCGTGTATTATTTATTGTTGATAATAGTAGAAAGGATAGAGTAAAAGATAATTTAAAATATTTAAGTAAGTAACTAAAAATTAAAAGAAATAAAATAAAAGTAAAGTAAAACTTAATAAATCATAAAAAAATATTACAAATTGGTTTGTTTGTTTGCAACGATTTAACTAAAATTCTACGTTACCGATGTGAAAATTCTTTTACCTTTAGAATTCAATAAATGAAGCATGTAACATAGGCTATATTTTATTATGTATAACATATTTTTTAGCAATTTACAAAATTTAAATTTTTGTAAATTTGCAAAAAAAATACAGCAAATGTACGTAGATAATATTGCAATCATATTTTATTATTTAGGCGTTTGTTCTGATACCGAATATTTTGTTTAATAACGAAGCGAAGTGAGAGCTGACGTCTAATATTTAATTGATTTGTTGATTTTGATGAACGCTCTAGCTAATTAGCCGACAAAGGTACAGTCGTTTAAGGAATTGGCGAAAAACTCAGGCTCGTTTTAATAAATATTTTATATTAACACGCAACGCAACTAAAGCTTAATACCAAATAGTAATATTATCAATCAATCGGGTATTATCGGATGGGATCCTGCCTAGTATGTAAACCTACTTGACAAATGAGCTTCTGTAAGTTAACTTTTTGATGTTCCGCGAGCGCGTACCTACTTGTTGCAACACGCACCACTTACGAGGGCGCTGCGTACGCTTAACATGGTTTCCATTAAATTGGACATTTTCTTGTGCTCGCTGAACGAATTCAGAAAGGCATATTGTGCATTATGTGTGTAGTAAAATGTTTAATTATATTACGGATGTGTAAATTAGTTTAAGTCATTAAAAGTAATTACTCTTATGTTAAAAAGTATTAATGTTCTACACTATTGTATTAGGGTTCACCTGTAAAAATAGTAGTATGTGTGTATAAATAAATAAATAAATAAATAAATAAAACTCTATCATTACATTACACTACTATCTTCTTGAATGTTTTGATATTCTTGGGTCCAAGGACTCAATACGAAAGGTGTGAAAATTATAACCATCTTGTATTTTCTAAAGATACCTTTCAGTCAATTTGAATACTAAGTTGGTTACCAGTTTTGTGAAACTAGTTTCCAACCAAGAACATTTACGAAAATATCTATCTATACATATAATAAAAATGTAACCGATCGCTGTCTGTACATGGAAGATATATGAGAAAAAAAATTACTGGGGCCTTTATGCAAATAGAACCCAAAACAATGATTGTTACAATTTTTGTCTGTTTGTCTGTTTGTCTGTGCGTTTGTTCACGCTAATCTCAGAAATGGCTTATCCGATTTAGATATGGTTTTCACTAATACATTGTGGTAAGCTTCACTTAACATTTAGTGTTTGTTTCATGTCAATCGAATCGAAGAGAGGGGAAATCTAGGAGGCAAGGTAGAGAAAAGTGGAGAAAAGGGCAAGAGATGCTGGAGGAGGGGCAAGGGATGCTGAAGGTGAAGAGGAGAAGGGGGAGGGGAGGAGAGGAAGGAGGAAACTGTGGAGAGTGGAGAAAAAGGCGATAGGGAAGAAGGGAAAGGGGAAAGTTATTGTGGTGAAAATATGCCTTTATGTATTGTATGAATGGGAGATTAAAAATAGTATGAAAAACAGTATTTAAACAATATAAAAATGTCTTTTGGAAAAACGATATTCACGCGAGCGAAGCCGCGGTCAAAAGCTATCTATATACATAAAAGCAAAAGGTCACTCACTCACTCATCACGAAATCTCAGAAACAACAAGTGCTAGGAATCTCAAACTTAGCATGGTCGTTCCTATTAGGATATAGGTGCTCACTTAAACGGAATTTTGCGAAATCCATTCCCTAAGGAGGTATAAAGGGGTGGCAATGTTTGTATATTATTTGAAACTTCTATAGTTTTTATAGTAGGATTTCCAAATTACTAGAAAATACTCTTTTTTTAATATTCAGAAACCACCCTTATTAAGCGGGCAAATAAGAGTCGCAACTTTGTGTGAAAGTGGTTTGTCAGTTTTAGCGGTAGCGGGTTTAAAATGGATTCGCCATAGAGACGGATAATACTGATTTTTATTACTGATACAATGTACGATTGCCATAAAATGAGGCACGCAATATTCTCATAGAGGCACCCATCTGAATTTTTACGCGAACGAAGTCGCGGGCAACAGCTAGTCCATACTAAAATTATAAATGCAAAAGTAAATTCTGTCTGTCTGTATGTAAACACTAAACCGATTTGGATGAAATTTGGTGTAGAGATAGATTAAACCTCGGGAAACAACAAAGGCTATATTTTATTACGATAAAATGGCTCAAAGGGATGTACATAGGGGATAAAAATTTGTATGGAAAATCGTCAATGTATAAACAGAGATAGTTGAGGGACACAACTAGTAAACAATACATTTTATTAAAATTGTATCTGTGAGTTTCATTTTCAATGATTTCATCTCAGTCATGTAGCACTACATCAAGTACCTACTACATTCCTGAGCTTACACATAATGAGATAATTGAAAGAAGAACATAAATTTTTAACGAGATCTCATTCTGGCAGGATAAGTGAGTGAGCATGTGTCGAGTAGTGCAAGGATGTAACTTTAACCATCCAAATCGGTTTTCAGAACACTTCCCATAGGGCAGACGTAGTCCCTCCTGCTATTTTTTTTTTTTTTTATAATCAGAACGACAAAAATACAGTCAATTACACTGATTACACAGTAAAAACTAAAAATATATAAAATAACAACTTTTACTCTGACGTCTCACAATACTTCATACAATTGCTATAATAATATAATTAAGTTATTTATATTTTAATATAATGTATGTAAGTACTTATATCATATTTATATCCCTTTTTGTGTTGTTTAATTTTCTTTTTTTTTCCAATTTTGACACCTGCCCTATTTATCTCTGCATGATCCTAAGGTTGACTGGCAGAAAATGCCTTAGGCATTAAGTCCGCCTTGTGCAAGCTTTTTATTGCAGAAAGTTTAAATAAATAAATGAATAAATAAATAAATAAATTGCTATTGTAACGATTCTAACATGGCCGTGTGGTCTCCCGAACGATTCGGACAGTTAGCTGGTATTTTAGAGTATTTTTGTACAGATGACAAGTACTTCACGTGCATGTGGTTTTACAGAACTAATTGGGCAGTTCATACTTTCACCTCATTGATATCTAGTGTATCAGCTCTAGGTAATTCCGTTAACATGAGTTAACCGCACGACATCTGTCACCCGGGGCGGCGTGGTGCCGCGGGGTGGGGTGGGGTGGGGAGGGGGGAAGCAGCAGTTAGTGCCTAACTAACTATAAATTACAAGGTCACCAATTAAGATAACGCCGCCGCCGTCGTGCACTACAAGCAGACCGCGCGGACGCGACTCATGCTCACTTTACGTATTACATTCTGGAAAATACAAAAATTAACATGCGCAATGTGTTTAGCTGGTGACATTATAATACATACATTGCGTATAGACATTTGTCCAGAGGATGGTAGTTGAGCTGAAGTGTATTTTGTTGTAGTATTATACATATTACTAGCTCTTGCCCGCAGCTCCGTCCGCGTAAATGTCTTATTTATTCTTTATTGTACACACATAGAACATATTACATAATTGGTAAGAAATATCATGTACAAAGGCGAGCTTAACTCAAAAGTGAGTTTCAAATGAAATGTCGGTTACATCGCATATTATTATTAAGTATAAAATATTTTTTCTAAAATAAACATAGCCTAAGTTACTCCTTATTGCATCAGCTACCTGCCAATAAAAGTCCCGTCAAAATCGGTACAGCCATTTCAGAGATTAGCCGGCACAAACAGACAGACACAAAAAATGTAAAAAATGTTATTTTAGTTTATTTACCGTATATATATTCATATACATGTAGTAAAAAACGGTTATTTCAATATTACAAACAGACACTCCAATTTTATTATATGTATAGATATAGATTATAATAACTGCGAAAAGCAATGTAATCCAATTTATAACAAGGGACGTGTAATTACAATGCAATGTGCTTATTTAGAGAAACAATGAATAAATGCTGGGAGAGTACGGCCGCGGCCCAGCAGCGCTGAGGTAGCATCGATAGCGGCTGGTCGGCTATGAGTGAACAATCGACAATACCCTTGGATTTAAAATAAGAACATGAGTTATTGAATAAAACGGCGCAGTCTCGTGGTTCAGGCGCGGGGTGTAGGAGCCATAAGTTACATGCGTATGAGGCGGCCGCTGGAAATAAAAGAGAGGCGGCGGCACGAACAATAGCGCGGTCAATACGGTAGCCGGGATTTGCATATCGCGCATCGACTCCTGCGCCGCCAGCCACCGCCCCGGTCGCGCACTCCGCACCATTCGACAATGCAGGGCTGTAACATCGTCGGCGTCGCGACGAAATGTAATCATCCGTGGCGGTACAACAAAATTCAATAATAATGCTACTCAAAGAAAATCTAAATTAAATGCCTCATTAATCGCGTTTGGTTTCTAATCAATGTGAATAGTATACAGTACAGTGTATGTGGCGCTGCGCTTGTAGAAGCTCTGGACTCGTGGCACCAGACAATTGTATCTATGTTGCTTTCGAAATCTTTAAACGACGATTGTCACTTAGGTACCACAAAACAGATCGTGACACCAAAACTGTTTTGGTCAAGTAGTATAAGACTATCATTGTATTTTATATTAGTTTAGGACTGTTTGTTTCTTGAATAAACATGGTAAATAACAAAATATATTATTTTATTATTATACCTCAAACGAACTCATGGATAGCAGGAGCGTCATAATAAAAGTTCGTTGGGCTTCAGACGACCATGTATGAAACAAAAACACTTTGTTTGCAGCCAAAGTTACATATTTAACTACTGCCAAATTTTGCTACCTGTTCTGTTTTTATTAGCACTTGGAACCAACACCACAAACCGGGTAACCTAAAGACATTCAGACTTTGTGCAGTGCCAGACGTCGACAGCCCTGCGCGGTGCGCGGGCGCAGCGATGCAACAATTGTTGTTTATCGTAGCGCACACGGTATTCTCACTAGCTTTTGTTCCACTACTTAAATTTGTACCGCTTTTTATTGCTCCTCAGTCCACACCGGCTCCATGCAATATTTATATCTACTAAGTAGTACCAGTACCAATCATATCGATACTATTATATACCTAAGTGCCGAGAGTGTCTACAACTATGTGGCTCAGGCAGAGTTTTTTTTATATGACTAAGGTGACAAACAAGGAAACGGCCTCAAGGCAAGCACGTTGCCGACCCTGTTAAAAACCTTTTTAGTCGTTTCTTGAAGAGCTCCATGTTGTAGTCTCTCGGGTAAACCTCGACAGGGAAATCATTGCACAACCTTATCGTACGAGGGAGAAAGTTTCTCTGTTACCTCACTGTACGGGACCTATGACATTCTAAGGTGCGAACATGAACGCCCAGCCGATGTCGGGAGGTGCGATGATAAAAAGTAGCCGTTGGCACCATCCTAAATCATTCGTAAATGCGCTTACGTTTCTGCGTAATGCATCGTTCTAAGTTGCATTATCAGAGCTGCTCTCGTTCATCCGCGGATTGTGTAGAGGATTCTTCGTTTCGTACTTGCAAAAGTGGTACACTTGTAATCCTAATTTATTTAACGTTAAATATTACAATTTTTATAAAAAATAAAAATATCGAATCGTCTAGTCGCAACACTCTCTGAACAAGAAGATAGGTAATCTCAAAAACTAGTCTAAATCTAACACTCAGTACTTCTATCGTCGTCAATATTATTTCACTCTATTAACAACATAATGCCTTATCATATTCATGATAATAAGGATTGAGTTTGTTACATAGGAGAGTACTATAAACATCAAGAGTTAGTTATCAAAACTAATTGTAATGCTACTAAACACGCTTTATAATACTTTGTGACTTCATTATTGGTCAAATGTTCTCCTTTAACATGAGCTACCAGGTTTCATCTCTGATTATACTAAAAAGGTTACATGTACCTAAGTCAGGTCTTATGGTATAAATATAACAGCACGTTATACTCTATTACATTGAGCACACGATGCGTCGCAATAACGAATCAATTAACGCGAACACCTGATTAATGTACGGAAAGAGCTGCTTTTCTTTTTATTTTATTTTTTTATATTAGCCTACCAAAGTGACTCCACTTTGCCTGATGGTAAGCAGTAAGTGGAATCCAAAAGTGGCGGCCACCATTCCAAAAGCCAAACTACTGGTATGGTGGCCTCCACTATGGCGGCTTAATGAGATGCTTTTTCACGCCCCGCTTAAAAGATCCACGATCAAAATTAGATGGGAACACACGCTGGCAAAGAGTATGCTGCTATTTAATTAGCTATCTTTACCGGCTTATAGGCGCCAGTGATACCAATACACATTCGTAATAGATGGACAGGTACCGGGTGGTGGCCGCGATCGCGTCGGAGAGCTCACGTGTCGCCACGTGACACATTACCATGCATTATTCCTGAGTGACAGCTGACAGGCGCACTGGAGATTTTCCACAATAATACGTATCGACAGTCCTTCAAACACCCGCTATGTGACCTATTTGTAGGGTAGGTACCTCGCGCACACGCACACACACACACACACACACACACACACACACACACACACACACACACACACATACTTACTGAACATTATGAATACCTGAACGATATGAGACGAGAAAATATATTGAAAGAAAGAAAGAAAGAAAGAAAAATATTTATTCTGTGCTCACAAATTTCAATTTAAAAAACAAATATATAGGTAGGAGTAAAAATACAGGTGAGACAGATAAGGGACCTTTCTCAGCACTGAGCTATGGTTGTTATACCATAGCGCTGATATTCTGAAAGGCCCTTTACTAACGGCATATTCACGACCAACATCTTTATGGTGCAATCTGTAGGTACCTACCTAATGGCTTATATATCAAACAAATACAATTTTCAAGGTGATTTCAGTACACATTTTAAGAATATTTAGGCGATAAAAGACCAATACTACTGTAAATATAGTTGCTTTCAGCTTTGAGTTATACCTTTACGTGGTTTTTGTGGCCCTACACTTGACAACGAATAGACATTAGGCATTTTGTTTCTTCTGATTATTATAAAGTTTTTATCATTCATAGGTTCTAAATAAATAAATGATTTTGGCTTTGACATTAAGTATTTAACCGAATTTGGTTTTTGAAAATATAAGTAAAGCAAACACGAATATTCGGATAACGTTCCAACAGTTAAAATCTCAATGTAAATTCTCGTTAAATTCGACTAAAACTAAATAACTCATGTGGAAATTGAATCGGACCATTTTATGCCAGTAATCACAAAGTTTCAGTTTGAACTCAAATAATTAATATCTAGTGCATATTTAAAACTAAATCGTTAGACAAGTACTTAAAAATTAAAAAAAAAACTAGTTATTTAACAAAACATGGTTTTACAATATATGCAAACATAACTTGATTAAACTGGAATAAAAAAAAAGTAGCACAAGAAATCTCAAAGGTTGAAATGCAGTAAATGCTACTGCCAATGTGGTATAGAGAAGGCAGAGAAATTTTATTTGTAAATAAAAACCATATATTATGTTTAACTATTTGAAATATAAACTGCAGATACGTATACTGTTTCTAATCAGCTATGAGTGCTATGTCACACCCAAAGATTCGTTCTAACATTTTGGTACCAAATCTAACAATGTAGGTAATACGTACGTCCTTAGAAGTAATCCACTTTTATGTGGAATAATTCAACATGGTCATGGATTTAGGTATCGCACATACAGTGGACGAGGGCGGCGATGACGGGTGTTCTCAACGAGATGCAGCGACGAGCTGTAATGAGCACGTGACATGTGAGGTAGGTACACTCTCAACCGATATCAATTACACGCTGATACTCATACATACATAATACGAGTAATACATTACAGCAATATCATGTTACTAATATTTATTTAAGAACATGGCGCCTCGTAAAAACGCAAGAACAAACGCCGTGGAACCTCGGCAGTGCCTGGCAGTAGACGGCCGGGACGCGGAACATCGCCGGTAGGTATTGTTTTTGTGGCGCGTATCCCAAGTAATTCCCAAAATGGCCCCTACTCTAATGTATAATTCAATCGTTTACATTAGGAGGAGTTTTTCAGCGGCGGCCGGGTCACCATAACAACACATACATATGTATGAACTATCTAATAAATTGGATGGACCCGAGTTTTTCGCGACGCGAGCACACCGCGCCGCGCAGTCGCCTCACAGACCACTCGCAATCAACTCAACTTACACTTATAGAGCAGGTTCCATCCACACCAATGGTTCACTAATATTTCGAGTCACGGTGATACATCCTTAAATAATAAATTTTCTTATTACTCAAATATGTATATTATGCCAAATGTCAACAGGTGGGCGTTCTATATCGAAACTACATATATATCCAATATGCACATCAAATCGATATTTTAATATTGCAGGTAAAGTTCTAAACAGAAAATATATTATATTTTTACATTAAATTAAATATCAAAATATCAAATACAACCATAAACAATTTTCAGAAAACTAAGTGTAGGTATCATAGTGACCCCTTAGGAGCAGTGTACCAGATTCTTAAGTCACCAGATTCGCACTTAACCAGAAGTATAAATTAAAAACAAGTGTAATTAAAATAATACCTATATATTTAAGCATCAATAGAAAAATTTTAGTTAAAAAAAATCTCCATTTCTCGTCTGGTAAAAATTACACAAAAGTTTGATCAAAAACATGATACGAAAAATATGTGTTTAGTAATTTGTCAAAAGGACGTGTCTCACTATTACTAGTAATATTTAATTTACAAAAATAACATGTAGGTTTTCTATAACGTGTGATAACATCCTCAATCCTTACTTCCGAATCTACCGGTAACCAACCTTCTGAAATTCAACGTCGTACCTGTATCGTTTTTAAAATCTTACATTGGTCTGTAAGGTTATGTAATTTTATAAATAACTAGCGGCCCGCCCCGGCTTTGCACGGGTGGACATTTTTTAAATCATTTTGGGATAAATAAAGATACTTTTGTATGGGAATAAAGTTTTCATTCAATTTTTTTAATTTTCTTACGTACTTCATAGAATATTATAAAAAAAGAATTAGCGAAATCGGTTGAGCTGCTCTCGAGATTTGCGCTTAGCAACACATTCAGCGATTCATTTTTATATTATAGATTATAGCTACTTACATACATAATTGTAACATGAAATGCACAATGTGGGATTACTTACCATAAAAATAAAATATAATGACGTTTCCTTATGTAGTTGACGAATGTAGAGATGAATACGAAATTATTCATCTAGCTTACATTCGTCGTTGGATGCCTAAATTATGTTAATATTTATTTTTATTGCTATAAATACTTTACTCAGTCTGGATATCGAATCAACGTGTGTGAACGTTTTGCATTGCACGAACTATTCCAGGGAGGAAACGTTGATTTTCAGAAGAAAGATTAATAGTTGGTATATTCTGGCTCATTTGTCCTAAGTCGTCTATTACTGTACACTCCCATAACTTGTTCATAAAAAACGAACATAATACAAACATTAAGGGCTGCCGGGACGGAACACGGCAATACGAGGCACGCGGCCGACGACGGATGATCGGGCGACTTTTTTACGACAACAAAACATTGCGGAAGTTATGTTTCAAGGGCATTACGCACAGATCATTAAACTCCATTCTCCTCTCGTGAGTGAAAGCGCAACTATATTTATTGCTGAACGCTTTGACAACCCTGTCCGGCGACGGCGCTCCGGCCGTGCTCGCGCGCTCTCGACCTTGTGCCCGCGGCGCACTGTGCAAAGTCGCGCGGCGCTCGCTCAGCGCTTAGACTCCGCACGGAGGGTTGTCACGACAGTTATCTCGTGAAAAGTTATATTGTCATTATTTTATGACGTCTTCATAGAGGCAGACATTGGTCACGGCGCGCGCGCCAACCGTCGGGAAACTTGTAAATTCATACTAGAGTAGGTCCAAAGAGGGCAGAGCGCCGTTATTGTTTGTTCTGTCGTGACTCGTGCACTGCGCACCCTCCGTGCCTCCCACTACCCACCGGGACCAACTATTTGTTGCTACGGTTTCGGTGAACCTATTTGCACGCTAATATTAACTTGCATTTGATAAATGTCAATACATGATGTTGCTAATGTTAGATAAGTATCTAAAGCAAAACATGATATGGTTTTATTATTTGGTTAGGTTAATATGCGAATAGTACTTATTCTCTAACCACTCAAGCAATTATTCTTAAATAATCATGATCTCTTTGTCCATACTCCAGAATCTCGATGTGATAAGGCCACTACTGGACTAAAACGTGAGGTTTGTCTATAGGTAGGTAGGGCAAAGGAATACATTTTAGACTTATTTGACAACATCGTCACGCTCGCGCCTGTCAGGTAACTTGGCAATAGTAACGACGTCACTCTTGTCACAAGCAACCTTTCTTACACTGACCTCATCATGAATTCGTAGTAGATCCTTAACTAACGATTTCAGCATTTAAATAAAACAACAACAATACAGCGCTATCTAGACCCAAAGTAACCATCATATTGTGATATGAGTTCTAGAATGTGGATACACATACATATAGACCAAAAATATGTTGTAGGTACAAATATTAGCCCTGAGCGGAAACCACACAACAATTGCATTTGTTGATAAATAAAGAAGACGAAAAAAAAAAAGAAAGAAAAAAAGAAAGAGATAGAGTGAGAGAGGGGGTGGGGGGGAGAAAAAAATATTTAAGAACTAAATATACGGGAATTCACGCGACCATGCATTAGGTATTTACATACCTTATTTTGCTTGATGTTTCGACCAGGTTACACCGGCCGTGGTCACAAGCAGACTGATGTGGTTATGTCACGGGTCCGTATGCGAAGTAGATTCTAGATCTACCCTCACATTTTTGATCTACTATATCATGCAACGCGAAAGTTAAAAAGTAAATAAAATATTTAAGATCTGCTACAGGTACACATTACATTTTATAAGTTGCAGTAATAACATTAGGACCAGAATCCTGCAGGAGGTTAACAAATGGATCCTACCTCAGCATTATGCTGCAGCAATAATAAGCCACAGCGCTGATTTTCAGGGCGCAGTGACATCGCGGATGTCTATAAGCCGAAAGCTTAACAAAATAGAAAGAAAAAGATTTAACAATATAAAAGGAAATTAAATTATAATAATAAATATAATGGGCTTAAACCCTACTACCCCTTAACCGAGACAGGGTGGCATGTCATGAATGACAGTGTAAACGTGGCTCGTCAACGTTGACTTTGTGGTCTATGTTCCAGGAAGCCACCACAAGCATTTGACAATTTTGACAGATCTCCATCAGCAAATTTCCATTTACTTATAATAATAATTCAGTTTTAATATCTCTTACTACAAATTAATTATCTATACTACTATTATATAAAGAGAGTTTGTTTGTTTGTTCGAATGTGCTAATCGTTGTGGTAGCGATACTTAATATATATATCTGTGCTTTGATGTAATGGCAATGGATGTGAAGAGTGTGGTGTTAATGCTGTGTACTGTGTTGCTGGTTCAAAAGTAACGTCTGCCTAAGTTGGACATGGAATAAAAATAAGTATTTTCGACGTAGTAGATCCAAGCTGGGTTCAGCATGTATGTGCCGGATCGACCGGGGAAGTACTACCCTCTCATAGAAGATTGACGTAAGAGTAATAGTATCCGTACTATTGCATTTTGTTCGGTGAGAGTGCTGGAGGCCCAATTTTCCCTCAATCCATTCACCTACCCTACTCCTTTCACGCTAGATAGCGGCTTTGCAGAATCCCTGACATTGCAGGAGCAATGCTAGGGACTCTAAGTCGTCCATTAGCGACAGTTACCATTTACCATCACGTGGGCTATTCGCTCGTATGCCATTGACGACGATAAAAAAAATAAAAAAAATAGAAAGGTAGTATCTAAGCTTATAGGATAACTACGAGTGTCGAGTAGGTACTTCATAACATGTCAATGAGAAATTAACAATGAATTACAAACAATGAAACTATCTACGAAAATAAAATGTATTTCGAAAATAAAATTAGAATATTTAGATATTCTAATTTTATTTTCGAAATAAATTTTTAGCAGCCGATGGGTTGCGAATCATAAAAATGTACCTGTAACATATTTTTTTATTTTAAGTTTTCTTTAAACTGGTAGTAACCATACGACCATAGAGCAAACATGGGTACGTATATAGATATCTTATGATTTCTTGAAACTAATATAAATTGTTCGGCATAAAGATCATCATCATAATCAGCCGAAAGACGTTCAGCTGCTATACTGTCTCCCCCAATATTCCACTCCTTGCTTGGCCGGTCGATCACCGCCCTCATCCATCGGTTACCCGTCACTCTTGTCAGGTCGTCGGTCCACCTTTTGAGGGGTCCGCCCACGCTGCGGCTTCCGGTTCGTGGTCGCCACTAGAACCTTTTTGACCCAACAGCGCCTTCAAATGTAAAACTTGTTAAAGAGTCATCTAGCGGTAGTAATAGGAACTACATAGTACAGCTGCACTATGTCGTTGCGCTTGTGCGCCATCTACACTATATAAGTTGAACTTATTCTACCGACGGACATTTAGTTTAATATAAAAATATTGATATAGATGGCGTTATTAAGTTAATTTATTATGTTAAGCAACACAGAAATTTATCAACGATGATTGTTTGTGGTCAGTGCTATAGATGACGTTAGTGGTCGGACAAGTACTTATTTTATCACGGACATTTAAATTCAACTTGCAATGCGATACTAGACTTTTCTATTAGAATATAAACAATAAATAAGTAGATTCAAATAGACACTGTACCTACGTGACTCAAAATAACAATAATTATACAGCCCAGTTTCCAATACGGGACAGGCAGATAATAGTTACGTATACAAACATATTATGTGTAGTTGTCCACTTTCACGGGCCCTGAGCTGCTGTCACCTGTTGTCTGTCGTCCGGTATCTGACTATCGGTCTGGACTTCTGGAGTACCGGTTTATTTATTTATTTATTTTTAAGCATTGTTGTAGTAGTAGTTTAGTAAGTAGGCATTCTCTAGCAGTCAACAAGGGTGATGCAGAGTTAAAACATAGTGTGTGCTAGATAGTAGTTCCGAAAAAAAAGAACAAGTGTTTAAAAAATAATTATTATTGACGAATTATTTACAGAATGAAACAACATCAATGCCGATATTATGGGGACTGAGTCCATAAAAGAAACATAGTTTTAGCGTTTGGACATCACTGCCAACGATAGCCTCACGGCGCCGCGCCGCCCGGTCGTTAGTTCGGGTTAGGGAATGCAATCTCGTTCTCGCGAGATCGGGATCTCGTCCATATTTTGCGAGACTGTATTATTCTCGTTCAATTTTTGTACAAGATCTCGCGAGATTGCGAGATTGAGCGGCGCAGCAAAATCGGTGTATGTATCGTAGCGCGGTTGCGCGCGAACTGCTCTGCGCATGCTGTAGGCACTTATTTCGAAGTTTTTTTAATTTTTATTTTAAGTTTTTTGTTTTCCTGCAGAAGGCTGAATTTGTTATATTTCGAAGTGTTCTTTATTCTTTATTCTTTATTGTACTCACACACAGATAAAACATATTACATAATTGATAAGAAATATCATGTACAAAGGCGAGCTTAACTCAAAAGTGAGTTTGTTTTTTTTTTTTTTCTTTTTGTTTTTTTTTTGATCTTTGTTATATTTCGAAGTGTTCTTTTTGTTTTATTTTAAGTTTTTTGTTCTTAATACTGCAGATGCAGAAGGCTGATTTTCAGTTTATATAAAAAGAATAAGACTGACAAATATTATATTATAACGTAATATTGTGTTTTATTTTTAAATAAATCATTATAATATGCCAATTACATGTATGTTTTATTTTTATCTTATATATTGAAAATCAATAAACGGAATTAATAGTATTAGCGAATGTTTTTAGTAAAAATACCCAATTGGGCGAGATCTCGGCAATCTCGTAATCTCGCGAGACTGGCTTTACGGTCTCGCGAGATCTCGGCTAGGTCTAAAATCTCGCGAGATTGCATTCCCTAGTTCGGGACTACTCGTATATTACTAGTAGGGACAGACTATTTGGAGGACGCTGTTGTCGCTCTTTTGCAGGTGCTGTAATAGGAAGTCGATTTTGCAGGAAACCAATTAGTACTGGTCAGGATACCGAAGAACATTTATCCGGACGCCTGGCAACGCTCCTGACGTACTTATAAAATAGGTGTACTATGCATTTTAAAACGTTATTTTAACGACACTAGCTACGCACGCCCACAAATCTACTGCACTGCCTGCATAATGTGTAGATATGCAGTAATATGCTATGAATTTAATATAATTTAATTATAAGTCTATCCGGCTCTATTCAGAATATAAAGATCATTGTATTAATCAGCGTGCCTCGTAGCAGTCGTAGCTCGTAGCTCATGTCCCCTCGGCAACAAACTAATCTCGGCAAACATGCACCGATTGTACCGTTACCTATTGTGTTACCTGGCTATTTATGTATCCGCCTATCAGATAATTCAGTGGACAGTGTGGACACAGCTATCTGGTGCGTACTCGTAATCCGCTCTTCTGCATCCCTGCATGATTGCTTCTAGATCGTATCGTATACAGATAGATAAGTAGATTGCTTAGCGCTTTAATTATATTGTTACATGATGCTACAGTGAGTTATTCACTACCTAAGTATTATTTCCTTATCTTAATTATTTTGCCGAATCATTAGTTCGCTTTAGATAAATTATTTATTTATTTAACGATGTAAGTATTGTGGGTAGGAATCTGAGAATCCATATTTCATAACCTTTAAATATACGTACCTACAAGGGAGTGAATTTAAAATTTTTGGAGTATTTAATTGAAAGTAATTGTCATTGTAATAAGTCATCGGTGGCCGCAATTTAATTTATCTTTATTCTTTTATGTAGAAGTTTGATCTTATGGCTTCACACTACTACATACAATACTAAGAACTATGCCAGAAGCTAAAATATCCAAAAACATAGAATAGAAAAATAAAACGGCCAGCCATACTTTTAGAGAAGACAGTCATCATGTCTTCTCTAAAAGTGTTAATGACACAGTTTTTCATTCAAATCGATACCTAATGATCCTGTAAATGTATGAACGCCTCTGTAATTATCATAAGTTGAAAATGCTGGTTTGCATTGATCCAATAGCTGGCGCCAGCATCACTGTATTTAAAATTTTAACATTGATACACTGGTTACTGCACTAGATTAAAAAGGGTTAACATTGATGCAGTGCTGGTTCAGTGCCGGAATCCAGTGGTGCTGGCACCATTTCATCTGTATCAATGTAAATCAACCATTTATTCTTAGGGTGCGTTTTCACTGAAGCGGAGCTAGGTGGAGCGAGAGGAGCGGTCCGTGAATTGGCCAATCACAATGCTCGAAATCTCTTCTCCTGACCACTCCACCCAGCTCCGCGTCAATGGAAACACTTGCCACTTTTCACTACTCTTCTCCTCTCCAATGGAAACGCACCCTTTTTGTTGTAGAAGTGGGTAGGGCTTTGGACTGAAACGACCTTTAGATCTAATGGAAAACAGACCAGCTGGTTAGCAACGCACACGTCATAAAGACAACTACAATACGTATGTTGATGTTCCCTAATGAGGTCGTTTACAACATGTGAAGTGACGTCACTGCCGAGTTCATGTACAAGGTCAGTAACCTGGCAACGCACCAACAAGACACCCACCTGTCAACAGTTGATGACACGAAGGCCACATTCAGCGTTGCTATGCCCACCGGTGCTTGTTATCCTACTAAGTCAAAAATAATAACAGTTTAGTGGCGTCGGTCGTCCGTAGGACACAGCGAGCGTGCTCCTGCGCTCTGATCGTGTGGCGTAGTGTGTGCGAGATTTGTTAATATACTGTGCAGCGGTGGTGAGTGAGTGGCAGCCGCAGTCCGTGTTGTGTTCAGATGTGCGTGAGGAGCTACGGGTCGGAGGGCGGCTCTCCCCTATGTGCTGCGTGGTGCTGACGGCGTGCGAGGAGTGCTACTACCTAGCGGTGAAGCTACTGGCGCTGTGTCCGCGCCATGAGCGTGTCGGTGCGCTCCGTGCTGGTGGAGGGGCCGCATGCGCCTAAGCCCAAGGGCCCGTACACGTATGCTAACACTCCGCGCGCGCTATACAACAACATGAAACTCAAGAAGGACCCTTCATGGTGAGTGTCGACAACCAACACCTCTTACGTGTGGAACGTTTGCTCGCACGCGGATGCCTCGTAAAACAAGCGTTTATTGTAGGCAAATTGTTACATGATGTAAAATAAATGCAAATCATAAACTGTCAAAGAATTGTGCATATTACAAAATATGTAAAAATACAGGAACCTACCTATAAAGCCAGTGTATTATATCCATTATCGGACATGCGTAAAGAATCAAGGCAATAAATAATACCTAATAAATATTATCACAACAACTACACAACGCCATCTAGACTCTTTTTTTTTTTGTTAATACTTACATATTATACATAGAAACACCCAGACCAATGCAAATAGCCATGTTTATGCACACAAATTTTTACACTGAGCGGGAATCGAACCCGCAACCTCTGCGTGGCAGTCCATAGAGAGTACCAACGAACCACAGTGGTTCTCAAAAAAAAAGGTAGCCACCTACCTTCTAAGATCCCTGACTCGTGATACCGTGTGAGGTCCGATGATGCCTACACCTATATAACTACTACTCTGTATAAATTGGCAATAATAACCAGTTGATTGCATCCATGTAAAACAAATAGCTTGCTTTATATTTGTAAAAAAAATGTTTGGCTTACAAAGTGTAGTACCTACTTACAAAACCGGGTGTACACAGTAGCACGTGTCTGTGCTGTCTGTCGGCTGACGTACAACTTGCACACGCTCGCGTCGAGCCCGCTTCGTGTCTACTTATGAAGTAAATTACTAACGCCCAAGTACAAGAGATATCACGCGATGTTGTTTTGTGCCGGCTACACTATAATATTGAAATGTTATCATCTTTTGGCTAATATGATGTTATCATCGTCACGTGTGCAACAGAGACCAATTATCTGCACCCGATATCCAGCTAGAAAACAAGCTGCTAAAAGTATTTAAAGGCAATTACAAACGTTTTCATTTATCTACACATACTAATCAATTAATTACTAACTGACACTGATACCGAAGCGAAGTTGACTGCTTCTATAGCTCAATGGGAATGCGTTGGGCGTCGGCGTCGCCACCGTAGGGCCTCTCAGCTACACTAACCCCGTATATCTTTAAGTCCCTGATTTATTTGATACAGGGTCTGTCGGCGGAGTGGCGGTGAAATCAGTTCTGCCGTTCAGGCGCTGAGTGGTAACAAACACACACACACACACATACACATACACATACATATACCGTTACATGGCAGTAAGCAGTTCCATAGTTACATTTGACTACCAAATTATTAAGGAATGGCTCGATAATGTACTCGATAGTGAAGCAAGTTTACAAAATGTGCCTGCATATCGTATTCGTCAGGAAGGAAACACTGGCTCTGGCAAGTTTTACCCTCTTTAGTTCTACGAATGATAAAGCAAAAAGCTTTGAGCGTTTGAGTGATATTCTACATCTACACTATCTAACTGGAAAAGAACCTACTTACTTAAATCTGTCGCGTAATAAAAGAGAAGAGATGAAAGTGACGTCTTACCCCACTTGTTCTGTTGAGTAGTTCTGTTGACAGAACTACTGGTAATTATTTCCCCATTAGTTATATCTACAGAACAAATGCATTCCTATTTATTAATATTCAGCTTAATCGGAAGCCACCTTCTAGAAAGCCTCAGTAAAAAATTAATTAGTTCAGACTACGCTTTTCATAAACTTTCTTCTATAGTAAATACAGATGCTCTGCTTACTGCTCACCACGGTCTAGTTGCATCCATACTCAGATATGGAGTATTATTTTGGGGCAACTCAACAAACAAGGAAATAGCTTCTAAATTACAAAAACGGTGCATCAGGGCGATGTTTGGACTTAAGATAACTGACAGCTGTGTACCAATGTTTAAGAAATATAAAATTTTGACATTGCCGTCTTTATACCTACATATTAGAGTTAGCACTGTTTGTAAAACAAAACCCACTCCTGTTTCCTAAGTTATCAGATTTTGTTAAACGTAATAGACGTAAAAATAATGTACTATGTGTTCGTAAAGCTAAGACGTCTCTTATGTGGAAAAGTGTATTTTGTCTAGCTCCTAAAATTTTCAATAAAATTCCTGATGATTACAAAGAATTAAATTTTAATATATTTAAAAAGAAGTTGAAAATCTTATTAACACAAAATGCTATTATAATATTAATGATTTTTTGAATGACACATTGTAATATAGAATTGTATGCATTATGTACACACGATCAGAATTTATTGGACTAATTTGACTGTTTTGTATGCATGACATTTGTAATCATTTATTTTTAATTTATAATTTATTTAATTTAAATTTTATTAATGTGAATTTTGTACGCCATTTCTTGGCAGAATATGACATTCATATGTTTTAATATAAAACCACCATTGTACCTCTACCATATTCAGACAAATAAAGAATTTGAATTTGAATTTATTCGTTCTGTGAATAGAACTAATGGGAAAAAATACTAGTAGTTCTGCCAACAGAAATACTTAACAGAACAGGTGGGAATAGAACTGAATAGAATTCAGTAGCACAGCGATTATGATAATTGCCAATAATAATAAGTTTGCAGGTCTAATACTAAACTTAAGGATTGAACCACATCTGGCAGCATGGAACCGCACTTTTTGTTATTATAACGATCCTAAGTTTCACTCAAGTGCTTTATAAATGAACGTTTATTTCATTTTATTTAATTAATTATATTGCTTGACATTTATGTTTCCGTCTTAAACCCAAAATATTAAATGTGATCATTATCTGCAATCTAACTGAATCTGCAATCTAAATAAAAATTTCGTCTTGCCCATTGTCACTTCAATGAAGTTAAGTACACAATTATTCTAAAAGTAAGTTCTTTGTTAGTATGTGGTATTTTCATTACCAACATTTCTGATGTTTTAGAAATGTTGTTGACATCAAAGATTTCAATGGAAAAAAAACGCGTTCATAATTATTTTATATTGCAATATTAACAAATGTTTCCAACATTTTACGTTACGTTATGTTACTAGGCACAACCCGAGAGTGCGAGTGTGTTGTGTTGTGCTGTGCTGCTGAGGAGAGTCTAAGGTAAGTACTTATTAGTGTAGCGTGATGCTTACATCTCTTAGAAAATGGTACATAGTATGTTTCCACACAATATATAACGTAGTTAATGATAGTTTGATATATTATTATCGTTATGATAAAATTGCGGCTGGTTTTCACTACATTAACGAACTATTAACGAGCGGGGAAGTGCAGGCGACGGTGCTTGTGGTCTGGCTCTCTAATCGGCACGGCTATTAGCCCGCTGCTTTATAGGCCCGCGACCACTACCGCTCCTCACTCTCTTCGCAGACACACACAACATGTTCAAACACGTAAGTTACACTTCTACTATATTATTATTAATTGTTTGATATTCTAATACATTGCTTTTACTAGTTGTACTCGTTCAACCTTAGACCTAGGTACATACATAGCAAAATATATCTATTTGTAATATGAATTGTATCATGCAAAAAGTTTTTATTGTTAAACTAAATAATGCTGTTTTTTTCAAATTGCCTTTATATTTTGTTGTTGCGACCGACCAACAAGAACTCTGATAATGCCGACTAGGCAGCTTTTTTTTTAATGTCACATAAACTTTCTGCATGATCGGATTGTATTGCTAATGTTATTATAATGTCTACCTTGCGTGTTGTCTTGCATATTGTCAGATGAGCGCGGTGCTGATGGTGGTGGCGCTACTGTGGTGCGCGGCACTGGCGCAGCCACATCTAGGCCTGGAGTTCGGCCTTGGACCACTCGGCCGGTTAGGCTACGGCGGACTCGGCTACGGCGGACTCGGCTACGGTGGACTCGGCTACGGCCGGCTCGGCTACGGTGGGCTCGGCTACGGTCGGCTCGGCTACGGCGGGCTCGGTCTATACGGCAGAGGCTTCCTCTAATGATGTCTGTTATCGAATCGATACGTCACGGCTATTAATACGCGTTGTAAATAAAATATAAAGCATTATTGTTGTCATTATTAATAAATTATTGTTATCAGCTTAATTTGAGGCTACCTGTGAAGTACGTGCGTACATTATTTTAATTATGAGTTTATTTCTATTGTGAGGCATTAATTATATTTGTAGTAATATAATTAACTAGCTTCACCTACCCACACACACACACACACGCACGCACGCACGCACGCATGCACGCATGCACGCACGCAATTAACCTACAGCCAGTTCGCTGACAAAGTAGAGCCATGAGAAGAACTGGCAAGAAACTCAGGCCACTCTTTTTAATCGCCAGGTTATTATAATTTTTGTAAGTTACAATTTCAAATAGCATGCAAAGTGACACAGGCAATACACTTAACTCTTTATGTAATTAATTACTTACAGCTTACTGTGTTGTAAAGGAAAATAAAAAGTAAAACGTATGCTTTACAGTGAGATGAACTTAATTTACCACAGGAGTTCACAATGTACTATATATAACAATATTATAAATGCGATAGATTGTGTGTGTGTGTGTTTGTTTGTGCGCCTAAACCGATTTCGATGAAAATTGAAATGTAGACAGATTCGGTGCCGGAGATGCATCTATAGGCTACTTTTTACCTGGTTCTTGAGATATACAAAATATTGTAGTGTGTGTATCACCTCCTTCGCATATAGTATATAAGGAACGTTAGTTGTAAGTTAATACAGTATTGTTCGAGCATTGATTCGTTTCATTACTTCCACCTAACACCTTTATACATTGCAATATATTATGACGCGTGAATGTATTGCTCTTCATTTTCTTGCTAAAACTCGAAAATGACTGTACCGATTTGGCTAATTTTAGCTTCTTTTTATGTTGAAATATCTGTGGCAATTTAGGAAAGTCTCGATCCGTGTCGGCGGTGTACCGGGCACGGATGTGTGCATGTTCGAGTTCATAGACAATGTATATGTCGCAGGCAAATTGTATTAATCCGATGTTTATAATCTGCCATGCCCTATTACATAATGCCGGATATGTTACCAGCATTGTGTAGGTATATCTAATTGGAGATGTTAAAACTAGTTTGACAACAAATGTAATTCGTTTATAGTACTCGTCGGCCGCTACCGCAGCACTCTCGGTTTGCTCGCTCGGATCGTGCGCTGGATGTCACAGCAACTTAACCTAACCCAATTTGCATTCGCCATATTAAACAACGCCGATGACAGCGAGCGTTCACAAAATGCCGAGGCAGTATGTAAACAGACGATTTATACAATTTGCCTGCGACACATGCGCTTATTTTTTTTTTGACTCCTGGCGAAACACGTGCCTGCCCCTTCCTGACACGACACTGATATGTGGGAAAGACCTTTAAACGGTGAGAAATACCGGTCAAGTGTGAGTCGGACCCGCGCACCTCTCGTCGACCTTGTCCTTTTGGTACTGTAAAGTATCACCTGAGTGATCAGAGTGTAATCATCAACTTGTAGTTAATATAATAATTAATAATCATCACAAGGACAAAAAATCGACAGTAATAATAATAATAATAATACCACAACAACCACACAAAGCCATCTAGACCCAAAGTAACCATATGTTTATACTTTTTTTTGTAAATACGTACATATTATACATAGAAACACGTAGACCAACGCAAATAGCCATGTTCATGGACACAAATATTTGCACTGAGCGGGAATCGAACCCGCAACCTCTGAGTGGCAGTCCTTACACAGTACCACCGAACCACAATCAATTGTTAAAATTTTTTTGATGCCAAGTGTAAACTAAAAAAAGTAAGTAAAAAGAGATGTACGACAGTGTTGTCGTTAGCGTGCTCGTATTTGTAACATCGCGTGGTCGTCAAAAGCAAGACAAGCTCAGTTCACCGCTCTCAGTTCACCTGTCGTTTGGTTTGCCACGTTCGTGTCTACAGGTATAGTGATTAGTGATTCTATCTATACGGTCACCCGGCGACAGTTGAACGATGTAAAGTAAAATATTACTCATAATTTGAAGTATATAAAGAAAAGCTTGGAGGTTCGCGGGAGCAACGACCTTAACCTTGAGCGCGGCGAGGTGACCGCGCTGACCGGCCTCTGTTCACAGGTGGGGAGGGAGGTCGTCGCCTAGCGACCGGCGCCTCAACTTCCGCCGCCCAAACCCTCAGTGGTATTGTTCTGTAATGTCCACTATTATCGCGCACTATAATGGACGATGTGATTTCTTAGAAGCAGCGCCAACGTTCACCTTATAATTAATTATTTCGTAAATGACCTTGTATGATTACCGTACACACACTACGTCGCAGAAACGCTATAGGCACGGTACACTACACAAAAATAATTGAACAATTACTTTCACACTTAGTACCTACAGTAGGTATATTTTTTGATATGACGAAGGCTTTTGATTGTGTTTTTCATGATATACTCCTAATGAAATTAGACAATTATGGAATTCGCGGACCAGCGCTTGTATGGGTAAAAAGTTACTTATATAACCGTGAACAATGCGTTGACATATTAAATTTAAATTCTAAAAGAGTGTTAACTAATTACAGATCATCATTATCACTAAACGGGTTTGGTGTGCCACAGGGCAGCGTGTTAGGCCCGCTACTGTTTCTCATATATATTAATGACCTACCTGACATCACTAATCATAAATGTGTATTATTTGCAGATGACATTTCCATTATACTGACATCCAACAATAAAATTAATATTGATATTGACATTGATAATACTATTGACTTAGTTATTGACTGGTTAGATAAAAACAATCTAAATGCTAATCTTGCTAAAAACAATATTGTCCAGTTTCAGACTCATAGACAGAAACTTGAACCCAAAACAGTTTCATATAAAGGTAAAATTTTTAGGAATTAATTTGGATAAATATTGCAACTAGAAAGCTCATATCGACTCCGTTTGCAAAAGAGTTAATAGTTTTGTGTGCATCTTAAATAGGTTAAGAAAGACTTCTACTCGCGAAACAGTATTGTTAGCTTACCATGGTCACGTCAGTTCAGTTCTACGTTACGGGCTACTATTGTGGGGAAATTCTACTGAATTCACAAGGGCATTTCTAGCGTAAAAAAAAATGTGTACGAGCCATAATAGGAATCACCAAACCAAATGGACATGTTCATACAAATATACATACAAAAATATTTGCACTGAGCGGGAATTTAATTGAATTGTGTAAAATACATTTCAGCACAAGATATCTAAAATGGAATGAAAATAATAAAAAACCGAGGGGATCAGATCTGGGGGATTAGACGGAATAACTCAAGTTTTATTGGTCATTATTAACTAACAGTTCTATAAAGCGATCTTAATTTGAAAATCCGATTTTATGCAATTAATCGTTCAGCGCTGAATCGCTTTTACAATAATATGTCAATACATTAAATGTTTATTGAATGAATGAATGTAATAAAATAAAAAAAATCGGGATTTTTCAAGAATCTTGAGTTGAAGTTTGTATAAGATAGCCTTTGTAAGTAAACTTGTTTATCTTGTACTTTCTTTGACTACAAGTTTCGTGGTGTAGCTCGTAGCGGTTCCGTAGCGCGTAGCGGGCGCTCGCTACAGGCCCGCTACGATTATTTCTTTTAATTTTGTAGACGGACTCTGTTCGTAGAAGGATGACGCACGCTTGTGGCGTGACCGTAGGTGCTGTGGCCGGCGCGCCCTGAAGGCTAGAGGTCAATCTGTTTGAACAGCGCACCCCGTCCGGTCAAGAATAAGCGCCTCGCTACTTATAGACGATACCAACATTGATACCACACACGCAACTTGTGAAACATTTACTCAACTATTATATTTGCTTGTGAATTTAAATAATATGCACGTAGATACAGATCTTACAACGAATATTCTAAACTGATATCATTGTCAGGCACCTATTTATAGTTGACAATCAATCGAGCCAAATTTTGTTATTTGTATAATAAATAACAGTACTTTAAGTATTAACCTACTTATTTACATCCTCTTTGTAACCACATGTTCTGGATTTAAATAAAGTGCGTGGCTCACGCATCGACAACTCTACAATGGTTGTCGCATGGATCATATTTGTGTACTTGTATCATGAGGACCGTAAGTTCGTAACACGTCCTCGGCGAGCACGTGTTGGTTCCCGCCGCCCTCACCTCGGACACGTGTGACACACACACACTTACACACGAGCTTGTTTACTCTGTACACTACAAATACTTACGTGAAGCACTCAATGCACATTAATGAAGTAGTCGAGATGGTACGTTTATGTTCGGTGGGAGTGAGGAGGGTGATGTGGAGCGGTGACTGTCCTACCTACTATACCGACATCATGAACAAGAATGACTACGCATACTCACATATGACACCGGTAATATTTACCTCGTCACGTACGGTAGGATGACTATGGAGTAACGTAAGTCCTGCTACTAAGATTCACTCGCCCCTCCTCGAGCCAAGCAAGTTAGGAGCAGTCGTATTGCATCCTACTAATATTATAAATGCAAAAGTTTGTGTGTTTTTTACCACTCAGCACCTAAACGGCCAAACCGATTTCGATGAAAATTCGTATGTACATAGATACAGTACCGGAGACGGACATAAAAACTTTTTATTCTAAAAATCGGTTTGGTTTCCGAGTTAAACACATACCATTTTCCGCGCGGGCGAAGCTGCAGGACGCAGCTAGTAATAATAAAGGCTATTCAAAGAAATTTGAAACTTAATTTAATTTTGTAACATTAGAGAAATACTAAAAAGCACATACAGCAACCATTCAACGGACACCTGACGAGTCGCACGATACGTCGAGAAGACACGAGCCGCTGCTGACATCGCCAAACATTCGCTTGAAGGCAGACCACTGTTTAAAGCCCTCTTGTATGGGTCCACGACACGTGGGCGCTTGCGCGGTTATGTATGCCGCATTGCTAAGCAGCGCCTGGACGAAAAGTCGCAAGTGCCCGACCACCATCGGCACTTACGTCCTCCGGGCGCGGAGGACGACGTCCGCTGACCACCGGCCGCCGCACGCCACTCAGTAATCGTTAGTCGTGGAGGGAGCCGGCCGCGCCGCCCCCGCACTGTCGTCGCCGCCACGCGCCGCGCACCGCGATCCTCCGCGCCGACCACTATGTGAGATGACGCCATGCCGCCCGCGCCGCCCGCCGAGGAGACCGGCGCCTTCACCGTCATCAACCATGACCAACACATCACCAATAAAGCGGAGCACATCGCGCCAGACGAGGAGCTCGCGCCACCGCTGCCGCGCAATGTGAATGTGGTGAAGCCACTGCAGCTCGGCGATGCGTCTGGTGAGACGCCCGCGCCACCAGCGCCAGCAGCACCCACCGCACCCAATTCTATCCTGGACCCTAAATTCTCACGGGCGCTCGATTTCAAACTTCGAAGACTCAAAGAAAAGGAGATTCTTCAGGCGAATCTCAGACGCCCCACGCGGTACCGTCCTCGGAACGGCGCGCTCACCGCCTCCAACCCTAATGTCAGCTCGATTCAGCAATCGCTCACCGGCAGGCTGCTGAGCCAATCGCATCCTCGGATCAACAATTTAGAAACGGAGAACGATAAAAAGGTCTCGCCAAAAATGGATAAATCCCCGGAACGAAAGACCCGGTCGCGCAACAATGCTCCGTCGTCGACAGACGGTGACAAGCCACGCTTCGTCACCACAGTAAAAAGCGGACAGTTCCTTCTGCCACCGCCGGAGGTAGCGCGCATTCTGGGACTCGACGCCCTGTATCCATCGAAGGAGAAAGAGAAACTTGTGTACTCATACTCGAACAAGCCGAAGGTGGTGGCGCCGCGGACGAAGCGCTGCATCACAGACAAGCAGGAGGCGAGCCTGCCCAATGGCACCGCTGCAGATGGTGCGCGCCGTCGCCGCGTCACCGAGGTGTTCAGCGGAGTGCGCGCGCTCGTGGCCGGCGTCGTCGGCGTGGCGCACATGCTGGACCAGCGCGATCACCAGCCGTACGTGAGACTCCAGACGCAAGCTCACTACAAGCTACGTGACGTCGCAATCAAATTGTATTATCGCGGTGGTGTTAAGCCATCGCCAAGCACATTGATATTGAGTCGCATAGGAGCGCGATATATTATTTGAGGCCACGCGACATTGTGCTTGTACTAATTAGTAACTAATATTGAATGTCGATATAACTGTCCGCGTTAGGCTGGCAGTGTGTCAGTAGTTGGCGCGTGTTAGTTTGTATGTGCGCCGGCCGTTGAGCGCTAGGGGGTGGAAGGTGGCGACCCACTTGCATGAGGTCATCAACACTTGTTCGAATTCCGCTTTACTCTTATCTTGAATTCTATTCGTATTCGTAACGGATTCGCTGAAATTAATGGTTAAGTCTATTTTGTTGTCGTTGTACTATCAGATTATCCACTAGTAATTAAGTACCTACAAAAATTCCTTCCCTTCGATGCAGTCACTAATCGTTTTTCGGAAAATGCTTTTCTTTTCTATTTAATGCTTAGGATCTGTGTTGATTATTGTACCGTGTGAGAGCAGTGAGAGGCACAGATGCTGATGTGAGTGTGACGTTGTGTTTCAGCGGCAGCATGGTGACGGGTCACTCCAACCTGATGCACGACAAGCGCGTCGTGCGCGGCAGCACGTTCGCTGCGCACCCCGCCGCCGCTGTAAGTACTATACACACATACAGAGACTGTCTGCCAACACTGCACCACAGAATAGAGAAGTACAGATGTGAGTCATATGTATGTACTTTACTTTTCATACCTACTCAAGCGGACGCCACTCATACTCGCACTGCTCCCAACCGACCCGAGATATCTTGTCCGTGATCGGTGTCTATGTGTGAGTTACTCGGGCGCACTTTGTGTGTACATAGATTGAGTTCTGTACTTATCTATTCTGTGACTGCACAGTCATCTGCACTCTGCTTATGCTGGAGGGAGTATACCTACATAAATGCCTAATACATAACACAATTTCAAATATGCAATCATCTTTATACTCGTAGTGACCTCAGTGAGCTGATATTTAGTACGAAGGATACCCTGTTGTTAATTGCTTGGTAATCGGGTAAGCCATTATCAGTCATTACGACACCCGCGAAAAGCAATGAGTTACTACCAGACGATACGGCCACATGTTGTTGAACAACTGTCCAAGTCTACCATTTGTCTCTCTTGTTGATGTCGCCGTGTTGCGGTAGCAACGGGAGTAACATACTACAATACTATAAGTACCTATGTCAGTGTGAAGCTACACTGTATAGTGCCTAACACCTAACACGGGTCACTTGACGCATAAAGTGAACCGTGGGCCGCCGCCGCAGCGATCGTTCGCCTTCGCCTTAATTATCCGCTAAAGGAATTTTATTTATTTAGTGCTTAAATAACTTGTTAGGACCGACACATTCGTTATAGTCACGACATACAGCAATACCATTATAATTTTTATGTAAACTGTACTATTAAAAAATTAGCATACAATTATTTGTAGGTTTGTACTTAGTTACATGGTTCCCTGTTGTTTTATCACATCATAAATTATGTAAGTATTTAAGCGCACAACACTAAATCATTACGGGACAATCATTAAATGATTAGTTAAACGACAGTTTACTTCTACCGGCTCGCTTCTGAGTACCTACCTATAAATTAAACTTGTACGATAATGATTCGAATTACAGTAAGTACCCACCTAATGAATGAGAAAGAGTGCATGATGAATTAATGAATGTCTACGATCGATTTGTGTTCCGATCACGTTGTTAGTAATGACAAGCTATGGAGCAATTGCTTCGGAAGGTACACCAAACTGTAGCTCCTATTCTTCTTCAATAACAGAGAGACAGTGTAGCACCAACTAGTATGAGATTGTTTGCAGAATATCTTTAACCGAAAATTAGGCAAAGTTGCCGCTAGAGGCATTAGTTGGTAATATAGGCCAAGAAAGGTATTTAGTTTAGGTAAAGTATGAAATGTAGTGGTGTCATCATGTAAATGTGCGACAGGGAGACGGCGTGGAGAGCGCGGCGGCTCGAGCAGCCCGCACGCGACGACGCGCGTTGGCGCGGCGGGCGGCGGCCGCGCGTCTGCGACCCGGCACGCCGCCGCCCGCGCCTGGACGACGACACCACCCCATACAGACAGAGTACTACCTCGAGGAGGTAACCGCCACCATTTTTCTTTTACTGGCGATGCGCAACTCTACGAGACCACTAGTTTTATCTTAAAAACTCGAACACATTGCCTGTGTTCAAGTCAATTAGCCTTTGAGTGTCACGTAGGTCATCGGAAATCCCACAAACGTAGGCTCAGCGTTAGCCGGCGGTAAATCATCCATTGCTGAATGTTGAAGAAGCATCCTGCGGAATATATTGATAGACTTGCTTATTGCATTCGGACACTATTTCGTGAGATGTTAAACGGCGATGTGATCTAGTCTTACGTAGAGGCTAGATCATGTGGGATATTGCGCCGCATGATGTTAGAACCGCGTGTAATGTTGTGTGCAGCTATTCGACAAGGGTGTGGAGATGGAGGTGGGCGTGCAGACGGACCTGTTCGTGGATCGGCCCGCCACGCCCGTGTACGTGCCCGCCAAGACCGGCGCCGACGCCTTCACACAGATCTACCCCGGAGACGTGAGTGACGCCCGCCTCGGTGTATCTACTCGAAAGTGTGTCGGTATGTGTGTGACATGCGTGTGGTGTGTGGCAGTTGTTCGACTTCGAGGTGGAGGTGCAGCCTATCCTGGAGGTGCTGGTGGGCAAGACCACGGAGCAGGCGCTGGCGGAGGTGGCGCAGGAGGAGGAGCTGGCCACGCTGCGGGAGCAGCAGCGGCGCTACCGCGAGCTGCGCGACGCCGAGCTGGCCGAGCGCCAGCGGCTGGCGGCGCAGGACCGGCGCCTGCACGCCGAGAAGGAGCGGCGCGTGGCGGATGCGCGGCAGGCGCAGGTCGCCGCCACCGAGGCGCGCGAGCGAGCCGCCGCCGCCGTGCTAGTGCAAGGCTACGTGGCCGAGCTGCTGCCCTCCGTGCTGGCCGGCCTGCGCGACCAGGGCTACCTCATGGAGAGGATCGAGCGCGGTCAGTCACACTCACTATATTCATTCCTACAAGTTAACTACCATCACATTGATATAATTAGCGTACTTCAATGATCTATATGAAGAGTTTGACCTGTACTTAAATAAGACTTGTATGCACCAGGTGTCGACGAAGAGTTCATGCCGTGGCTCGTGAACGAAGTAACGCAGGAAATGGAGTTCATCATCACCAGCCGCGACCTCATTATAGGTATTTATCTTGTGAGATGCTTTGCATAATAAGTACAGTTCATTGTCACAATTCCAGCCTGTTGTCACATTCGGATACGGATTCAAACTCGCGACCTCGTGGTTATGAAGCGGGTGCCACTGAGCCATCACTTTATAATAAACTTACATACGTACCTACTTTTGGACTGACTGTACAAGATACACACGTCATGTTGCAGAGATCGTGCGTGACGTGGTGGAGGCGCGAGCGGAGCTGTACCGCGGCGCGGGCGAGCGTGGCGCCGACGCGCGCTCCTCCACCGACGAGGACACGCTGCCCTCCGAGCTGGGAGAGAACGCCGAGGAGTGTCAGTACACACACACATACACATAACATAGTTATATTATATAGTTAGGAAGAAACAATTGAGAATCAAGGACAAATTGAATCCCCGGCACACTCTCCGTACAAAGCGTAAAAGTAGTACTACTTTATGACGATAGGTTAGGATTGAAGCTGAAACCGGCAAGTATCTACTTACCTTACCTACTGTATTGTTAGTTCTGGAATGAGGTGCAGGTCGCGCCACAGACCAGAGTGGTGGCACCTGCTGCCCGCACTCCGCACGCTTACTCACACACTCCGCTCGCATCACAAAGCAAAACGAACTATATCGGCGAACAGATAGAGCCGAGTGTAGTCTGGCTAGGGGAGCGCGCGCACCCTGCGACGAGTCACACTAAAGGGGATGTAAATAATGCGTTTGGACTCGCGGTCGCGAACAATTAAGATTGATACGGTGTGATGACATTATAATAACGTTTTGATGCGGGGCGCGTTTGTATGAGTTAGTTAAGAGCATTAGTTGTTATGTTCCGCTACAAGTAACACTTGCGGTGCACGTGCGCCACCACCCCCTTCCCCTCCGTGTCACCCCGCACCGACACACTGCATCAAATCTTACTTGACATTACTGTCAATGTTGCCTGTCTCGTCAGATCAACACACAACCGATCTGCGTAGTCACAGCTTAACAGGCCACAGCCCACTTACTCCACTAAAGGTAGAAGTGTACCATGGTCAACCCATCTTGCATTGGTGATCGCATTAAGTTGTTGTTTAGCACGCAGTTAATGCTACTGCCCTGCAGTTAAGGGATGCTCCTTTAGTGGTAAGGACACAATGGAAAGTTGTAATGGTTCTTTGCTGCAAACATTACATATCTACATAAATTGCTAGCAACTGCGTAACTAGACGCGCTTCTACTTACTGTGAGAGTGGCGAATGGCGACATATTGCGCGCACCACGTGCCGCCGTCCGTCGCCTAAAGAAATTATATTTTATGTAACAATTTATTCGAATTGCGTATGTGCCTGCGTACTTTACCATTATTAATAAATAAATATAAATATAATAAATGAATAAAACATGATTGTAAGTGTAAGTTGCTATTTACGCGTACTATTTTTAGTTGATCCTGCGACGAAAACTTGACAGATACTCGTAAGATAACATTTACAACTAATATCTAATCCCATGCATTTAATAATATACACAAAAGGGTGACATGTAGGTCTACGCGCTCGTAGAGCTTATGCTCGTAGCGCTACGAGCATTGCCAAGTGCACGTGTAGGCTTATACACTAGAATGTCGCACCGCACACGTGTGGTGTTGGCGGCGGGCAAGCAGAGCTGATGTTAATCGAATGAGTTGCGATAACGCAATCTCTGTTTATTGTTCACCAAATCACCGCGCACAATCAAACATGCACGCATACTCGCACCTACTGTGAACATTGATAATCTCTATACTACTAATGCTAGCCACAAAACAAACTTCACGTTTATTATTGCTACGAGATTGAATTTGACGGTCGCGTAATCGTGTGCGTTATCGGTAAAGTTCGCAAAATATCTAATTACCTTTTATCGACAAGTGCGGGGGAGGGCGGGGCGCGGCGGGTAATGGACTTAATGTGATTGCAAAGTGCTGTGTGCACATTACTCGTCCATCTGCACGCGGAACGCTTTTAGATAACAATTAGAAGCGGAGCGCCGCTAATTGTACACAGAGGACCAGCCGGGCAGCCCGCCGCGCGCCCTAGAGCATCACACAATATGAACCGTACGTACTAGCGCATAGGAACCACAGTTCCCTAGCCACAGCGCGCAGTGTTTATGCAGCTGCACAAACTCCCGATGCAAAAATTTAACCATTTTTTTATGTCACCTCTGCACAATATGAAGTACAATACAATAATAAAGAGAGAGATTATAACGATTTAAAGTTGTCTACGCAAGTTGTAGAGGTTATAGAGCTTTTGAAACGTATGCATGCAGTGTAACAAAAGTGTAAAAATAGTAGTGTCAAGAAGGTCCAAAATCGCATGCACCTATTTTTTACAAACACGATAGCTGATCGGTTTCCGATAGTCTTTTGTTCTGTCTACGTTTACTTGTTTTGTCGGCATTGATTTGTTAAGAAAATCTATTGTAGGTACTTAATATTTATTTATTATGCATTCCAATTTAAGATTATAATTTCTATACTATATAAATGTGTACGTTGACGTTGCAACCTACTTCAAAACGATCTTCCGTAGTCCGGTTAAGATAATATTTTCCATGGTCCGGCCAACTGTACTAAGGAAAAATTGAATTTCCCATGGTCAATCAACCATTCCACGGGCAAAGAGTGGTTCAGGCTTAAGCCTCTTGCAACAAAAATATTAATAGATAAGTACCTAATTTTTTCTCCTCTAAGTGAATACAAGTACATACTTAGTCAAGAGTAGTAGATCCACGCTGGTTTCAGCATGAATGGGTCGGGATCGACCGGGGAAGTACTACCCTCTCATAGAAGATCGACTTAAGAGTAATGGTATTCGTACTATTGCGTTTCGCTCGGTGAGTGAGAGTGCCGGAGGCTTAACTGATGCAAAGATGGCAATCCTCGCAGCATGTGTGGGACCAGCTGAGTATCCGCGGAGTCATTGTGTGGGTGTTGTGGGTCGACCCGCCGGCCAGGGAGACCCGTAGAAACGGTGGTGCCGCTGGCCGCCCGCGGCATAGTACAGGGGCCCAACTAGGCCTAACCACCCTAGGAGGCTGCCCCACCAGGTCGCGCATAATCCCGGAGTGGTTCGTCGTGCCGGTTGGTGACCGGATGGTGGGACCCGGCGACCATTTCCGAGAGGGTACGGGGGCCCTTCCGTCCGGCGGATCGGCTACCACCATGCCACACAGCTAAATGACGAAGCAATACTCGGCACCTTGTCTAGCCTTGCTGCGAGGGCAGTCATCTTTTCCACGCCCCTCCCTTCACCCTCCAACATGGCAGCACGCAAAAAAGCAGCAGGTCTAACAGCGGCATCTTCCTCCCCCACCAACCCGCTATTTGAGGTGGAGTTCACTAACATCCGTGGACTCCATTCAAACCTCAACGCCGTCCACCAACACCTCGAGACGGCACGGCCGGCTTTGCTTTTCCTAACGGAGACACAAATACGCCGCCCTGACGACACGGCATACCTGCACTACCCCGGCTATGTGCTCGAGGAGCGCTTTCGCGCTAAGGCCGGAGTATGCGCATTCGTCAGGGCGGATGTTTGCGTTCGCCGTCTGCGCTGCCTAGAGGACCCATCCTACCCCATCCTTTGGCTTCACGTTGATCTTGGTTCTCTGAGCCGGGTCTACGCGTGCCTTTACCGTTCCCACTCCGGAGATTTGGAGACAACTCGACTCTTTGACCATCTGAGTCAGGCGGCAGACTTAGCGCAGGAGCGGTGTCCGAACGCGGAGTTGGTGTTTCTGGGAGACTTTAACGCCTACCACGAGACCTGGCTGGGTTCTCTCAGAACAGACCATGCGGGACGAGCCGCCCATGCATTCGCTCTCACGCATGACCTGACGCAACTGGTAATCCATCCCACCAGGATACCAGATATTCCAGGTCAAGCGCCCTCTTTGCTAGACCTACTGCTGACGAGTCACCCAGACCAATACAGTGTTTCGGTCCACGCCCCACTAGGTAATTCCGACCACTGTTTGGTTTGCGCCTCAGTGCCTCTTGTTGCTCCCCCACGACGTTCGGAGGTAAAGCGACGACTATGGCACTACTCGTCAGCAGACTGGGACGGTATGCGGGATTACTTTGCTTCCGTCCCATGGGCATTACGCTGCTTTAAAGACAGGGATCCGTCGCAAAGTGCTACTGCTGTCGCTGGTGAGATCTTGTTAGGTATGGAATATTACATTCCATCCTCAGATGTCACCAGTGCCGGCAAAACGCGTCCCTGGTTCAACCGTGAGTGCGCCGACACTGTTAAACAAAAAGAATCGGCGTACCGCGCTTGGATCAGGGTCCGAGCACGGCGCGACCCTAGCTTGGATCGCCTAAAAGCAGCGTACAACAAAGCCACTAGGGAATGCAAGAGGGCTTACATCAGAGCGGATGCCCAGCGCATTGCACGGATTGGGCAAGAACTCATTTCGCAACCTACGGGTAGCCGTAGCTACTGGCGACTAGCCAAGGCCGTGCAATCTAACTTCTGCAAGCCTTCGCTGCCCCCCTTGAAATGTCCTGATGGATCGCTGGCCCACGAGCCGCAAGGGAAAGCAAACTTGCTTGTAGAACTCTTTGCGGCTAACTCCCGAATCGACGACCGTGGCTTGCACCCGCCGACTATATCTGGCTGCGACTCCGTTATGCCTAATATTCGTATTAGGCATCGTGATGTCCGTGCGGAACTAAGGTTGCTCGATGTTCGGAAAGCCAGCGGACCAGATGGTATTCCAGCGGTGGTTCTTAAGAAATGCGCAGCGGAGTTGTCTCCTGCATTGACGCGCCTATTCCGCCTATCTTATTCCTCGGGAATTGTGCCGGAGGCTTGGAGAGAGGCGAATGTTCAACCCATTCCCAAAAAAGGGGATAGGTCCGAGCCAGGCAACTATCGACCCATAGCTGTCACCTCAGTTCTCTGCAAGGTGCTTGAGCGGATAATAAACTCCCAACTAGTCCGCTACCTAGAGGGTCACTCGTTAATTAGTGACCGACAATATGGCTTTAGGTCAAAACGGTCTACGGGTGACCTTCTAGCGTATATCACGCACCAATGGGGTGAAGCTATGGACAGGCATGGCGAGTCCTTGGCCATCGGCCTTGACATAACCAAAGCCTTCGATAGAGTCTGGCACCGTTCGCTTCTGTCCAAGCTTCCAGCATATGGTCTGCCACCCCAGCTGTGCAACTGGATAGCCGCATTCCTGCGTGAGCGCCGCATTAGAGTCCTTTGTGACGGATCGGCCTCCAATTATTTGCAGGTCAACGCTGGGGTGCCTCAGGGGTCCGTCCTGTCACCCACTCTGTATCTTCTGCATGTCAATGACATGTTGTCCCTTGGCAACATTCATTGCTATGCAGATGATAGTACAGTGCATGGGCGATATCTCGGACATCCTGCGGCTAAACAGACTGACATCGAGGCAAAACGCCTAGAACTTGTCGCTGAGCTCGACCAAGTATTATACCGCATTTCTAAATGGGGTTGTGAGAATTTGGTCGAGTTTAATGCCAAGAAAACACAGGTGTGCGCGTTCTCTGCAAAAAAATCTCCGTTCCTTCCCCTTCCCTCTCTTCAGAACACAGCGTTACCACTACAGGATAGCTTAAGTATCCTGGGTATGGACATCAGCCGAGATCTCAACCCCAAGAACTACATCGAGTGCGTCATTAAAACCGCCTCCTGTAAACTCGGTGTCCTGAACAGGGTAAGGCGGTACTTCACGCCCGAGCAGCTCTGTCTTCTTTATAAGACACAGGTTCGTTCCTGCGTGGAGTACTGCTCTCATCTTTCGGATGGCTCCGCACAGTACTTACTGGATGCACTCGATAGGTTGCAGCGGCGAGCAGTCCGTATCATCGGAAGCCCGGAGGCTACTAAGACCCTTGAGCCTTTACAGCTGCGAAGAGACATCGCCTCAATGGCCGTCTTCTATCGCCTTTACCATGGAGAGTGTTCTGAAGAGCTCTTTGAATTAATCCCACCCTCTCCCTTTTTATCCAGAACAACACGTGTGGGACTAAAGTGCCACCCTTTCACAGTGGAATCTAAAGGGTCTCGAACCAAACGGTTCAGCACTTCATACTTTTGTCGCTCAATTAAAGCCTGGAACTCTTTGCCAGCGCATGTGTTCCCATCTAATTTTGATCCTGGGTCTTTTAAGCGGGGCGTGAAAAAGCATCTCACTAAGCCGCCATAGTGGAGGCCACCATACCAGTAGTTTGGCTTTTGGAATGGTGTCCGCCACTTCTGGATTCCACTTACTGCTTACCATCAGGCAGAGTGGAGTCACTTTGGTAGGCTAATATAAAAAAAAAAAAAAAAAAAAACTTAATTGAAGTTAAAACTTAAATATACTTACGTATGTAAAGTATCAACACATTGCGACCGTCGTACACCGACACGCACCCGTGTTGCCAATTTGGATGTCCGTACCCAGCGCAGCGGGGATATAGGTCCCCACATACACACACACACACACCACGTGTGACATGCGCATAATTCCTTTATCGTTTGTATAAACAGTCAGCAAGTGCACAATGTTCATTAAATTGACATTGTGCACTTGTGGACAAATCATTTTGTACAATGTCTACGAGTAAAGTTCTACTTGGTATATACAGCGGTTTTCACTGTTTTAACGTACGTTTCTTATAAAAAGTTTTGGTATTAATTAAACCTATCATCAAAAAGAACCGAGCAGTAACGACAGTACTGAACTAAGCCGGAACACCGCAACTTTAGGTACCGATTCAAAGCCTGGGCGTGTCAATAAAACACGACAGGGCAATAAATATTTTAATTAATCCTTACTGATAACCACATTTCGAACAACACAGGTGAACACAGGTAGTAAACTAATAACTTAAATATAGAATAGGCTTCTTTGTCAATACTGAATACTTAGAAGAACTATTTACTTGACCTAAGGTACCTACCTATTCCGTATTTCTGTTAAATAAGTCAATAACATAATTTTTGTTATGGCTCCATATCACAGGCGTGTCTCTTAATCTGATTAAACACTAAAGTAAATAAAATAATACTTTTGTTTTTAAACGTATCTACAAAGTGTCCTCGGTAAGGTAAAGCCTCCATCACCATGCCTGCAGCTGCTCGAATTAGCAACGTTCTTGAGGTTGCATTACAACAATCAAACAAACAGGTCAAATTAAAATCATAAGCAATGATTACAAAAAAAGACGCTGGTGTTTAGCTATTAACACGTTCCGGGACAGTAAATGTATATGACCGTGATGACAATAAAACTATTCTTCTATTGTGTCTACAGTAGTGTCCATGAAAGGGTTAATATGTAGGTATGTTATACCTGGAGTGTCATCTTTCTTAATATGATCATAATTATCTCTTTATAGATGTAGGTACCCATGCTCTTGCGTAGTCTTATGCATTTTCGTGTTAGAGCTGTTTTTATTGAATAGCATTTAATGATTACGTTGTGATTTTCAGTTGATTAGCGAGGTGACACGAGCCCGAGCGCGAGCCACGTACAGCGGCCGCGCGGGCGGGCTGCAGCACGAGCGACGACGCCAGTGTTGTAGTGATTACAATGGACTTACGTACTTACTGTGCCTATCGTAAATTTTCGTGCACTGACTACACGCGCGTTTATTACGTGCTAATTATAACTTATGGAGAAGATATTAATTGAATATATTATATACGTGTGCGACAGTTTTTGTGCTGTAGGCGGCACCTAGACAGCTTGACTGACACAAGTCTGTGCTCTCTGCGCCACTCACATTCGGTCTTGCCAGTCGCTGCGCTACTGTTTGTTCTGTCTTCAAATGATACGACGAGATATATTCTGTTGTAACTACAAACATTTTGGCTACTAAACTGTGTACGACGAGAGTTAACGCCATTAAAAGTATCTCGCCAGGTACAGCTAGGTACACAATTGTAACGTACACGTATTTAATGTATGTATATTAAGTTAGTTGTTAGATCAATTTTCCATAACTAAAGTAATCAATAATGATAGTGTACGTGCGTTAGCGGGCCAAGTCGCTGGGTGCCTGCTCACCTGCTGCACTGTGCGCTGTCACACGTCGCCGGGGACTTGGCTCCACTTGCAACTAAAGCAAACGAGACGTTGTTGTTTTGTACGTTGTTACATATTTTTAGGAAAATTTTGTTTTGTTTAGTCGCTGTGAAAGCATTTATCGAAAGTATTTAGTTCCCTAATATGCGTTTTGAAGTTTTAGAATAAAAATAGTTAACATACGAGTGTTTAATTTACCCTGAGCAACTCCTCCTCGAATATTAGCTAGAATTGTATTTATAATAATTATATTATATGGGAGGTAGGTGGTTCGATATCGTAGACAGGCGTGGGCGGTGTAAGTACCTACTTGAAGAACGTGTAGAGCAGCTTGTTGAACTACCTACGCAGGGAGGGCAGTTGCCAATGTTTTTTGGTTGGGTTCCAATATCTACCTGACACACACAGGCTTAACTTATTGGCATACAAGCGATTAAAGTTGATAAAATTTAATTCATGTCGAAACTGAGACATAGAGCGAGTATGAGACTGTACGTGTCCTATCTCAGTTCGAGTCAACCACTGTCTAAATGTGACTTTGTGCGAATCTGCCGCAGTTTAAGCGTGATATTGTGGAAAACTTTTGTAACACTTTGAGAACGTGACATTATGCGCCTACATGTAGGTATGCTTCTATATTAACCCTACAGTTAATATTGCCAAAACTAAAATAGTACAATTTAGAAATTACAATTCCACCACCAGTGATTTAAACATAAGTTACTGTGGCCAAGAGATTGCTGAATCAAGCGAAACAAAATTTCTTGGTATTACACTGGATAACCACTGTAACTGGAAAGCCCACATAAAACAAATATGTATACGTGTAAATAGATTTGTATATGCCCTTAGGAGAATAAGGAAATTAGCTTGTGAAAGGACTGCATTACTAGCATATCATGGTTATGTAGAGTCATTACTTAGATATGGGCTACTGTTATGGGGGAACTCGACCGATATTAACAAAGCGTTTATAACGCAGAAAAAATGTGTCAGAGCTATATGTGGTGCCTCCCCATTAGATTCATGTAGACCACTTTTTAGAAAGTTAAAACTTCTTACTTTAACATCACTGTATATATTAGAAATAAGTATATTTGTCAAAAAGCACCCCAATTTATTTGAAATATCTTCGAAATACAAAAAAATGCTATCAAGAGATCCAGGTAAATTGTTCGTCCCTATTATGAATACCACACTATATAAAAAAAATAGCTACTGTATGGCAATTCAAATATTTAACAAAATACCGAAATCTATAAGAGAATTGCCACTTTTAAGATTCATGAAACAATTAAGAAAATGGCTTATAAAAAAATGCTTTTATACAATAAAAGAATTCATGATGTATATATAGAAAAATAAATAAATTAGGTCTTTTAGAGGTTCATAAGTAAATTGATGTAACTAGTAGGTCTAAATAGGTATCAACACATAATGATCTCGTCTTATAATTTAGAATATTGTTTCATAGATAGTTTTTTATATTTTTATTTTATTTTTTATTTTTTTTATATTATTTAGCCATAAGGTGTCTGTTAACTTATCTCGTATGTATCAAATTAGCCTAAACTATACCTGATGTGTATATTTTTGCATACCGTAATATTGCGGTAAGACATGCTGTACTGTATACTACTTGTAAACATCCTGTTACCATGTTTTGAGCAAAATAAATATTCTTTATTCTTTATTCTTTATTCTCGATCAAACCACACAGTGGGACAATCTAGTGACCTCAATAAATGTTTTTGTTCCTAGTACCTACCACCATAATAGCTAGGTATAACTAGTGAGACATTGCAAAATTGCACTAAATGTTTGAAACAACACTAGTTTTATGCAATAATGTTGGCGTAATCACTGGCATATAACAATAGTTTAATCAGTGAGAGGTTTACGGAGGGCGTCACGGTAATAGGCGGCGAGAAGGAACCGCCCTCCGCCCTCTCACTGAGGGTGTGCGTGTATATAGCGCGCGCAACCCTCGGCCGGCGCAGTCTCACCAGCGACCTGCGCTCACGCACGGTACCTGCAGCGAGTAGTAGCTAGTGCTAGATGTCTCGCGTGGTGTGTCGGCGCGGGGTGGCGCGCGGCGCCGTCTCCGAGGTGTTCTACGTGGACGACCTGCTGCGCGCTTTGCACGGAAACACCGCGCAATATGTAAGTCTCTCTATATTATACTTACGTATCATATCATATCAACCGACAGCCATCCTCCCCCAAGTATGGCTCGAACATCTTGAATAAAACAGCCACCATCGCGAACTAAAAATCTAGTTACATGACGAATTAGTCGGTAATTTCTCGAAATTGGTCGCAAAATACCAGAATTAGTCGGTCCACTGTTCAAAAGTTATAAGGGGATATTGGTGACTGTGCCAAATTATCGCTCAGGTTAGCACTGTTACCTCACATCTCGAAAACCGTAGCACCTAGCGAAAATCTGATTATACTTAGAATTAGTCGACATTGCACACAAAATTTCAGGATTCTACGGCCCTACGTTCGAAAGTTATAGGGAGGGTATTGGTGGCTGTGCCAAACTGAGTGCTCAGGTTGGCACAGCCACCTCTGTATCTCGATAACCATAGTACCTAACGAATATCTGATTATACCCCGAGTTAGTCGGTAATTAATCGAAATTGGTCACAAAATTCTAGAATTGGTCGGTCCTTCTGAAGCGAGATATTTGCAATTGATTTTTCTCATACATTTAGCAATCCAAGTACAGTCGGCGCCATATTGATTGATTGAATGAACAAAATATATGAAAATACAACATGTAACTGTATATTTTGAGTGTCTAATATCATTTTTTGTTTCCTTAAACATGTAATATTAGAATGCTCTCATGTACTAGTGCCCTAATTTGATACTTTTATTAAATGACTGTATACTTTATATCCACTGGCACTAGGAACAGGAATTTTGTAGATTTTTAATCGATCAATAAAACGTTAATCCGATTATTTAAATATCAAGATCAAAGATATAAAACAGAACATAGAATCTTCTCCTTTTTAAAAATCGATTAAAAAGCTTTTTTTATTCTATTATTTTATAAAGTTAAATTATCTTATTATCAATAGAGTTTTTAATAACAATATAACAGACTACCTTGCCGCGGCGCGGTTTTACCCGCGTCTTTGCTTTCTGCTCTGCTCCCGTTGCCAGTAGCGTGATGTTACTTAGCCTATAACCTTCCTCGAGAACTGGGCTATCATACGTAAAAAGAATTATTTCAATCTGACTAGTAGTTCCAGAGATTAGTGCATTCAAACAAACAAACAAACAAACTCTTCCTCTATATATATATTAGTATAGATATAATAAATATTATTCATTCATTCATACATGTGTCCGACTGTACAAACATAATTTTATGAAAAAAAAAACAATTGCAAATATCTCGTTTCAGAAGGACCGACCAATCAGATATTCGCTAAATACTATGGTTTTCGAGCAAAAGAGGTGGCTGAGTTTTACGACAATGGTCAAGTCTGACATAGGTCAAATTGGTAATTCTTCAAATCCTCTTTTCGACAAATTATGTAATTTGTCAAACATGTCATTCGTCAACTTAATCAAGTACAGTCAATAGCAGTAGAAGTACATCAATAAAAATAAATAAATATAATAAAATAAACCAATAAACACGCTGGCATATTTAGCGGAAGCAAGATTTGGTTCGTTCGTGCCCGCCAAAGCTCCAAGTCTTCAGGTACACCATCGTAGGAACACTCATTTTCGCCCTGGAACATCAACTTTGGAATGTTGACCAATGGGGTAAGGTGTTGTTTACTGACAGAATTCTTTTAAACCAAATTGATGGAAGGCAAAGAATATACACACGCCAAGGGGAACGATATAATCAAGCAAATTTTGAAACAACTGTGGCTTTGGAGGAGGATCAATAATGGTGTGAGGAGGGATATGTTTGTTTGGGAGCTCGTACGGACTTGGTGGTGATAAACGGAGGGAATCTGACTGCAGATCGCTATGTAAGAGACATTTTAGAAGAAAATGTTATGCCATTTGCCCCTTTATTGGTGACGACTTCACTTTGATGCAAGATAATGCTCGACCACATACTGCCCAATCAACTCGTGCTTAATAATTCATTTCAACAAAATCCCCATACAATCTTAAACGGTGGATCGACTAATTCTGCTGTTTGCGATTAATTTTGACAAATTACGGACTAATTCGTCATATAATTAGATTTTCAGTGGTGGCTGTGCCAAGATGAGCTACACCTCCCCCAATTTTCGCCGGTCGTGAGCCGCCCTCATCAATCGGTTGCCCGCGACCCCTATCAGATCGTCAGTGCACCTTGTCTGTCCACGCACGCTGTGCCTTTCGGTTCGTGTTTGCCACTCTAGAACGTTTTTGGCCCAGCGGTCATCAGTTCTGCGAATGATGTCCCCTGCCCATTACCACTTCAGAAAAGCAACTGCACGAGCTATACTTACGTGTAGGTAAAAGCAAAATAATTATATTCTTGACCTTTTTTACGCCGGAACTTAATAATTAACAAGCACAAAAACCTGTCAAAAATTGCAGCTACATTTCCTGCAGGCGCTATATTTATTTCATTTAGCGCTATTATTTGTTTTTAAATAAATATTAGTTAGGAAAGGAACGCATGTTATGCATTCTACAAAAAGACCATTTTTTTAAAAATAATACTGAAGTAAGTGACTAATTTACATTCCTTATTAATGTATTAATTATTATTTCAAAAGTATATAAAATTATATTATTTGTATGTCCTAGTGAGAAAACATAGTGCTCGACATATTGTATTAAAAAACCATCTATGTATTACCTACCTATGTTTTACAAATAAATATTCTGATTCTGATTCTAAGTATTACTATTTGCACAGTGTAAATAAATGTAATGAACTGTACCTACACAGAAAAGGCAAAGGGCCCTTACCCAAAAATGTATTTATTTATTTATGGAATAGCAACAGCTGTTACAAATAAATTAGGTAACATAGTATAGATAACGTCGTATAGCCAATTACAGTTATCCGCTAAATATCTAACTAGTGGAACATGTGAAGGTACAAAAAAGAAATGTAGGCACAATATTAATATGAAATTTCCCTTACATTTAAACATACATTCATTTACATAAATTCTCATTTTACTCTATTATACGCCTATGAAACATTTTCCTTCGTCATTCGCATCATTAAAACAAACTAATTAACTATTTTTCATACCTTCCTAGTAGCAATATACAGTTTTAATAACAATATTGTGTAATATTTTGTCAATAAAGCGAGTTTCACCGATTTTTTTTGTTTTCCCGATTTTCTTTTGTTTATGTTTCGCGATGTTCATTTGACTTTTTTTTGTTTTTGTAATTAAAAATACAGTCATGCAATTCTTTATTGCTGTTCTAACTTTCAACTTTAGTATTAAGTAGGGTAATTCAATTACCTACCGGTGTTACTACTAGTAGTAGGATTGGTAGTAACACACGGGCAAAAAAAGGGAAATTCTACTACTTAAGTTAAGATAATTAAACCGCTGGGAATGATGAAGGGGATCATCATAATCACCTTTAAAGCGCCTGCACGAAATGTAGCTACTAAGTTTTGCATAAAGTTTATATGCTCGTTAAATTATTCAGGAGTACAAAATGTCAAAAATGTATCCCTACTTATTTTGTAAACTAGCTGCGCTCCAGTTTCGCCTGCGCGTATAATATATTTTGTATCCCTCGTCATAACGGCAGGTGTACTCAGGTGCTATCGTGAAGTTCTCCTTCCGTCCAGTGGAAACCCCTGCTTCTAGGTAAAAAGATTTTTCAGGACAAGTAGGTACAGCTACCTATTAGATATGCACGTCATAGGTATATAGGTAATCGATCTTTAGTCTTAAATTAATTATTTTTAATCCTAATTTTATGCAATGGCGGCGTTGAATCGCTATTTCAATAGTTTTTTCCGAAAAATGGTTACAAAAAAGTAATCAGTCATAAATCACAAGATCAAAATATTGTCAATTCTGTACTTGTCAATCCAATTAATCCTTCCATAAAATCCTTTACTTTTAACTTTTTATTTTTATTTACAACATAGAAAGAGCTGTATTTAATTACATACAGAGTTAAGTGTATTGTCTGTGTCACTCTGCATGCTACTTGAAATTGTAACTTACAAAAATTGTAATAACCTGGCGGTTAAAACGAGTGGCCCGAGTTTCTTACCAGTTCTTCTTATGGCTTTACTCCGTAAGCGAACTGGCTTTATGTTAATTGGCTGACACATTGTAAATTTTAACGTTCATAAGTGTTAATTTAATTAAGCTATATGAATAAATATATTTTCATTTTCATTTTTTCCTGTAAAGAAAGCAACCGTTAACGTTCAAAAGTGATGTGGCGTACGATACACGCAACAAGTGACAAGAGAGTGTTGCCGCAGGTGTACGCGGAGCTGGACGGCGCCGGGCGCGTCACCGCGGCGGGCGGCGCCGCGCGGGTCGCCGCGTGCGCGCGCCTGGCGCCGTCCTCGCCCGAGCGCGGCGCCGACCTGGCGCTGGCGCCGGCCTCGGCCTCGTTGTCGGCGGGCGGCGCGCTCGTGCTGCGCGCCGCGACGGCGCTGGCGCCGCACCAGGAGCTGCTGCTGTGGTTCGCGGAGGACGCGCTGGCCGCGCTCGACATGCCCGTGCTCACGCCGCGCAACATCCGCGGCCGCGGCCACTACGCGTGCCACCGCTGCGGCGCCGGCTTCCACGAGCCCAACGCGCTCAAGCTGCACCTGTTCCTGCGCTGCGAGCCCTTCGCGCACGAGCGCTTCTGGACCGAGGCGGCGGCGCGCCTGCGGGCCGCCCCCGGCCCGGCGCCCCCCGGCCCGGCGCTGCGGCCGGCCGACCTGGAGGCGCTGGCGGCCGAGTGGGGCCGCTCGCGCGCCGGCCACCGCTGCCTGTACTGCGGCAAGCTGTACTCGCGGCGCTACGGGCTCAAGATCCACCTGCGCACGCACACGGGCTACCGGCCGCTGCGCTGCCGCTACTGCCTGCGCGCCTTCGGCGACCCCAGCAACCTCAACAAGCACGTGCGGCTGCACGCCGCGCGCGCGGGCGGCGCGGCACCGCACGCGTGCGCGCTGTGCGGGCGCGCGCTCGCGCGGCGCCGCGACCTGGAGCGGCACCTGCGCGCGCACGCGCTCGACCGACTTCCCGCGGCCTCCCCGGGTCACAAATGAAACACGTCAGAGTTGTCACTTATTTATTACAGAGCGCTACTGGCCGGCGACCTTGGCCGCGATCCTCTTGTCTCGCTCCTCGGCGATGGTGAGCCGCACGCCCTTGCCGCGCGGGAGCGAGATGTACGCCTTGGTGCCCTTGCCGATGATGAACACGTTGTTGAGCCGCGTGGCGAACGTGTGCCCCGTGGAGTCCTTGATGTGCACGATGTCGAAGGAGCCGGGATGTCTCTCGCGCGACACGATGGTGCCCACGCGCCCCAAGTTCCTCCCGCCCGTGATCATGCACAGGTTGCCTGCAAACATTGCACGTTATGAACATTCGGTCGGCGACGCTATTCTACACACGATCACAAGAACGTGACTGACTGCACTCACAGAAGTACTCGTACTCGCGGATAAATCACTCTGCTAGTCCTTACAAAGCAAGTCATAACAGATAAAGCCTGACTCAAACAATCAGTGAACTGACTGACAATCAGAGACTTGGATGCACTCATGGGACTGTTTGTAGGGGAGTTGTGATGAACACTTTGTACATAGTGTAAATATGCAAATATAATTTTATTACATGCTATTAATACAGAATAATACAAACTCTTAATATCAATAGTTTCATTTATAACAAAACATATTGTTAACATTTACATCTGTGGGAGATTACTGGAGTACAAAATATCGAAAATCCATGTTAATTAATGTCAAAAACACAAACCAGCAATAAACCAGACCCAAATTACAACTACACTGAATAAATACATAATTATGTAGGCATCCAAAAGGTGACCAGTCATGTGTGCGGTGCCAGCACACCATTCATGATCATAAGTATTCTTTTATCCTACTAATATTATATTGTGAAATGTTGTGTGTGTGCATGTGTGTTTGTTACCACTTAATACCTAAACGGCTAAACCAATTCTAAGAAAATTGGTATGTAGGTAGAATTGGTGCTGGAGATATAGGCTACTTTTAATCACGAAAATTGGTCTGGTTCTTGAGGAAGACAAAACTCATTTTATGGGTGAAGCCGTGGAGAGTACAGCAAGTTACATTGTAAATTAAGTATAAATAAACTGCAGGTACATTCAGGTTTGAAACAGTAGATATTTACAATATTTTTCAAAAATATGAAACACTAAGACTGGTACTTAGCAGAATGCAGATACTATTTTAATCTGTGAGCAGTAAGTGTATTGTCTGTGTCGCTTTGCATGTTACTTGAAATTGTAACTTACAAAAATTGTAATAACCTGGCGATTAAAAAGAGTGGCCTGAGTTTCTTGCCAGTTCTTCTCATGGCTCTACTTCGTCAGTGAACTGGCTCTAGGTTAATTTGCTGACATTTTGTAAACTTTGCATTCATAAGTGTTATTTTAATTAACCTATATGAAAAAATATATTTTCATTTTCATTTTCAATGTATTCCTCCTGTTCATTGATTTGTTGCACAGTGTTTAGATGCCACAGTTGCGTCTGCAACAGCATATCATACAATATCAATAAGAAGCAAATTGCCTCAAACAAATGCTATCTCAAACTTGCATTATTGCCTAACAAGTTGCATGTTACTATAATAATAATAACATGCAAAGTTTCAACAATAAGTTATTTCAACTGTCTTCATTCTAAAATGCTCACAAATGTAAATGCTAACAGTGTAATAACTAAAATAAAAAAAAAATCTGATTAAATGTGTGCACAAACCTGACTCAAACTTGATAAAGTCCATGATCTTAGTTGTGGCAATGTCGAGCTGGATAGAGTCATTCACTTTGATGAGTGGGTCTGGGTAGCGGATTGTGCGTCCATCGTGAGTCACCAGGAATGGAACGTTCTTGGGGCCCGTCGCTACACGCTTCACTTTACACAACTTGTACTGCAAATATTAAATGTTTATTTAATACAAACAAGGATCCTATACAATCATTTCCATTATCTTATGCCTAATCTAAGAAAGACAACACTCAATATTTGTAACCTCAAATGTGACATTTTGCCATTGAATTTCTAGGTCTATGTCCAGCAATTGACACAAAGTTTAATTACAGTAAACATAATATTACCTTGGCTTCCTCAGGGGTGATGCGGTGAACAGTGAAACGTCCCTTTACATCATAGATCAGACGGAAAAGTTCATTTGTCTTCTCAATGGATACCACATCTGCAACAACCAATACTCATTACTGTCTAGCATAAACATAGTGGCTCTTGCCACAGGATACAAAACAGTACACAGTGATTGTTGAATGAACACACACACAACTCAGTCAAGTAGCAAGTGACAACTCACCCATGAAGCCTGCCGGGTATGTGGGGTCGGTCCTCACTTTACCGTCCACTTTAATGAGGCGCTGCTTTACAATCTTCATTACCTCGTTTCCAGTGAGGGCATACTTCAGTCGGTTACGCAGGAATATCACCAGCGGCAGACACTCCCGCAGTTTGTGGGGACCGGTGGACGGTCTCGGCGCGTACACGCCTCCCAGCTTGTCCAGCATCCATGCTTTAGGGGCGTTCAGACGCTTCAAGTGCTTCTTCGGTCCGCGCGCCTACACATCACAATGTTACATTAGCATCTCCGTATCACACATAACCCTCAGTCTACTTCGACACAACTGACTACGAATACACGCATTATTCAGTCCAGCTCAACTCGTAACTACAGAGTTTAATCAACAAAAACTGAAGGTTTATCTTATCCTGTATTTATGTTATAACGATCATCGGCTTCCACCTACAAATAGGTTAAGTTATGGCCTGAATCTAAAAAATATCTTATAAACTAGGATACTAAGACCTGGTACTCTTAGAACACTACAATTATTTTACCCAACAGTAAGTAAATTACGCGATTAAAAGAGATTTTAGCTTAATTCGATCACTAAACTCACCATGTTGGACACAAAATTTTTAAAGAAAGAAACGTCAAACAGGTCAAGTCAAACTTGATTGAGGCTTGAAAGATGTCAAGTGTCAAGTCAAGTCAAGAAAAGAATCTATTGGCTCTATGGGTAAAGGGGTCTATGGTTAATAATAAAATAATTTATTCTGTTTACCGATTATTTAAATATATTGATAGAATCTGTCAGGAGCTTTTTGTTAGAAAAGCTTGAAGATAGCAAGTTTAAATTTATCGTTTTGTTTTTATCGAATACCCATGTTTAAACTCTTGAATCTGTAAAAAAAAGAATGACCGATATTGGTTTATAAACGACGACGTTATCCCGCTATCCACGTACACACATAAAAAAAAATAAAAAAATATATATACGTTCGAATTGAGAAACCTCCTTCTTTTTTAAAGTCGGTTAAAAAAATCAACATAATTATAGTTCAAGTCAACGAAATCAAAAGATATGAGTAAGTAAGGCAGTTCAATATTATTATAGTTATTTCGCAAGGAAATTTTCTTATATACGAAGTATGTACACAAGTTTTTTTTTGTTCTTATTGTCGATAGTGGTTGACGAGCAAACCCAAAGCCCACCTGATGGTAACTGGTAACTGTCGCTCATGGATGGACGACTCATTTCGGCATTCGCATCGCAGGCATTGTTCCCAAGCACTCTGAGAAGCCACTGCCTAACATGACAGCAGTAGGAGTAGGGTAGGTGAAGCGATTGAAGGAGGTGAGTACTACTGTACAAAAAAGTTAACCCTCTCGGCCCTCTTCCTTCCTCTTCCTATTCTACCTTCAGAGGCTTTACGCCTCATGAGTAGCAACGTCGCAATTTAGTGTCATATTACGTGGTTTTCAATTTTTACCATTTAATCTTAGCTATATTTATATATAGGTTTTGCTAACATGCTAGAATTAGATGAAACCTGTTTATAAAGAAAATTGGCTAAAAAAATAATTATTCTTTTACTGCATTTAAAGAATTTAAAGAGAAAATATAATAATTATAACACACTGGCTCTGAAATGTTAAAATACGATTAAAATACAAGTGTTTTAACTAAGTTTTTCGAGTTTAATTTTTTTTATCATTAATATTTTTTGAGGCTGGCAAGATAAAAGAAAGGGACACACGGCCTCGGTACGGCTCACAGAACAAGTACTAAAGCATAGAAGTACTATTAAGAGAATAAAGCGTACACACTCAGAGATAAATAGAAGTTTAATAGTGCTACGATACCTTCTGACAGTTTATCGATATCGATAGATGAAATTTGTCTATGGGCTATGGTAAATTAACAGACATGCTAATATCAAATGAGGCCTAGTTGCATAAAAGCTCTCGTAAACCAACTACAAGAAACAAAGGGCCTCCTCCGGAATGGCATAGACCGGCAGCGGCGCCAGAAGCACTTTCAATGTGAAATAATTTTGAAGTTTATATTCATGTTTCATGCTGTAAGTTCAAACACAATGTAAATTGTATATGAATAAATTAAATAAATTGAAAATTGAAATATACATGATCGATCCACACACTGCCTCGCATCACGGAGCGTAGTGCGAGCGTGCGTGTTCTTGTATTGTTTGTAAGTATCTTCCTTTGTATAGAAATCACGCGTGGTGCAACACACTCAAAACGCATTTAAGCGCTGTGTTACTGATCACACGCTTACATGCAGAGAAACACGTACTCACGCGCGTAGGTTCGGGGCCAGACGGTTTGGACACCAAGTTCTGCAGTAACATGCGTGATTGATGATGCAGACCAGCACTCTTGCATCTGCACGCGTGGCACAGTCGACGCGTCGCCACGCTCCCGCAGCGTAGTGCGGGGCAGTGTGTGGATCGCCAAAATACTAGTATCGGGCCTCTGTTCTTTTCTGACTTTCTTAGTATAGCATCAAAACAGATACCTCAAGGTAAAAATAAAACAGCTGTAAGATTCATGTCACAAATGTATGATTATATTTCCAATAATATTCAAACACAGTATTACTGCCCCTTAAAATTACAGTTTTGTTTAAGAATGTCCTGATTATTTGTGCATAAGCAGAAATATTTTTTGTTATGTTATGAATTAGTACTTTCAGAAATTTTTCCCGATCAATTTTATCAATAAATTTCTGTAGTTATCTAGAAAATAATTCTCTCTTAATTTGCTTCATGGATCTTCTGGTCTGATCTTTCGGAAACCTGCAAAAGAACACAATGTATGAAACACTATGAAAGGTACAAAGATAGTTACCACAAAATCGTTAACTACAAATTATAGTAATATTTTTGTCATCGATAAAATATGCAGCACAAGTCACAACACTATTGAACATGACTACACAAATTGGTAAAAATGTAAAATACTTAAAAATTACTGAATCGAATGGCAAACAGACGATTATAATATGATTGCAGTATAGTAAAGTATAAATCACTTAGGTATTTTGCACGTATGTATAGGTTTTTAGTATATACTAGCGACCCGCCCCGGCTTCGCACGGGCAATGCTGTTACTAAATATAGTATCAGCATTGCACCCGTGCGAAAAACAAATGCTGTGAACGCTGTATTTACACATTCTGTAGTATATTTAATTTTACTTCAAAATGCCGACCCCCTGCCGCTATATCCCTCCCTGCATTTTAAATCTGTAATATCTTTGAAAATATTTATTTAAAATACATGCTCCATTGATTTATATTAAATGCACAATGTATTTAAGGTACTTAATTTGATAAGAATAAATGCTGTATTGCATAAAATCGCTTCGAAAATAAGCCATTATTTCTCATAAAATGTTAAGGATAAAAATGGTTATTGTGGGTTATCTCTTAGAGATAGTCATATACTATCGAGGACTCTTTGTAGACCTTTTTAAGGTGTACAATACTGTAGTACATTATTTTGATATATCTTGTAGGGTTTAGCCAGCGTTGCAATGTAAGCGCAAAAAATTTGTTTATTTACGACATCACATTAAAAACATCTAAATTTATCAATGTTTCTCTGCTATAATATGCCTGTTATATACATATAAACCTTTCTCTTGAATCACCTTATCTATTAAAAAAACCCGCATCAAAATTCGTTGCGTAGTTTTAAAGATCTAAGCATACATAGGGACAGACAGCGGGAACCGACATTGTTTTATACTATGTAGTGGTGACATGGTGGTTAAGTATCTTAAACTCTCTAAATCACCGCGCAATTTTCTTAGTTTTCTTGCATAAGAACCTTCTCCTGAGAATGACAAACACAACAAAAAAAGAATTAACGAAATTGATCTAGCCGTTCACGCGTGATGCCATGACCAAGGGAAATAGGATTCATTTTTATATATATAGACTAGCGACCCGCCCCGGCTTCGCACGGGTGCAATGCTTATACCATATTTAGTATCAGCATTGCACCCGTGCGAAAAACAAATGCTGTGAACGCTGTATTTACACATTCTGTAGTATATTTAATTTTATTTCAGAATGCCGACCCCCTGCCGCTATATCCCTCCCTGCATTTTAAATCTGTAATATCTTTGAAAATATTTATTTAAAATACATGCTCCATTGATTTATATTAAATGCACAATGTATTTAAGGTACTTAATTTGATAAGAATAAATGCTGTATTGCATAAAATCGCTTCGAAAATAAGCCATTATTTCTCATAAAATGTTAAGGATAAAAATGGTTATTGTGGGTTATCCCTTAGAGATAGACATATACTATCGAGGACTCTTTGTAGACATTTTCAAGGTGTACAATACTGTAGTACATTACTTTGATCTATCTTGTAGGGTTTAGCTAGCGTTGCAATGTAAGCGCAAAAAATTTGTTTATTTACGACATCACATTAAAAACATCTAAATTTATCAATGTTTCTCTACTATATTAAGCATGTTATATACATATAAACCTTTCTCTTGAATCACTCTATCTATTAAAAAACCCGCATCAAAATCCGTCGCGTAGTTTTAAAGATCGAAGCATACATAGGGACAGACAGCGGGAACCGACTTTGTTTTATACTATGTAGTGATGATAAGGTGGTTAAGTATCTTAATCTTTCTAAATCACCGCGCAATTTTCTTAGTTTTCTTGCATAAGAACCTTCCCCTGACAATATCAAACACAACAAAAAAAGAATTAACGTAATTGATCTAGCCGTTTACGCGTGATGCCATGACCAAGGGAAATAGGATTCATTTTTATATATATATAGTTTATTGGTTTGTTATCTACTTACCGATGGAAGTTGACGATTTAAACTTGATTTTCTTTGCGAAAATAATGTAATTTACAACCTACAATAACGCAGGACATTGCTTATCCAATGCGCTTAATTTTACTTCACAATAGCACTATGTAATTATTAGATAACATATATTATTTCACAAAACAGATAAACAACACTGAAAATTACGAGCGGCGGTCTAATCCGACTAAATTGTCTAGAGGCCTTGACAAGTTGGAACATTTGACATTAGTTCGCTTCGTATTTCGGCATCCAAAGGTAACCAAAGGTAACCAAATTGACGTTTCTACAGTGTACACCAGCCGTCCGTATCAAAATTATTTGTCTCTTTCTTTTCAATGTATCCGGCTTATTTGGAAAAATAGGACAAGTATATGAGGGCGATAAACACTCCTTCTATGCTCCTTCTATACTTGTTCTGTGGTACGGCTTATTTATTCTGTGGCCTCGGTCATAGATTATATATATCAGAACAAGGACTAAAGCTGAGCTTTTATATTTATAAACTATTGAACTTAAAATAAAACTTGACTTGTTCTTTAGTTTACATTATTTTACATAATCTGTGTCTAAATGTCGTCATGACAACTTGTTCTCTAGGGATGGGATATACTTGCAAAATTCAATACAAGTACGTAAAAAGACGAGGGTCGAAAACCAGGTTTTAAAATACTTGAAAGTATTTTTCGTCCCATCCGCTAAAGGTCGGGTTCGAGTATGGCAACCCGCTCTTGTCCCACCTACCTTTACCATTTAATTTTATTATTCACAAAATACGAGTGTGATTTTTATCTGCTTGAAATATTAATCGTTCTTCTATGCTATGCTATCGCGCGTTCACCCTATAGCACATACTTTCATACTTGTAAGTATTGTCTGCTCGTACCAGGGCGCCGTACTTCGAAGCGATACCCTGGTTTTAAAACCTGGTAGCATCTCTACTTGATCTGTGCTGGTAGCGTAAATACGTCTCATTTCTATTGTTCTTTAATCAGTCTGTGATTTGTAGTCTGTGGTGGTCATGTCCATAGATTAAACACTGTCTTGTCAGTTGTCATGTGCATCAGTGCATGTCATTCGTATTTGATCTGTGATTGTGTTGTCATTTGATTTGAGGTTATTTTGCATGATACAATTATTTTTCTAGTTAATAATCTTATTTGTTATAGCGGTATTACATTATCATAGAAATATGGTTTCATATCTGTCAAATTCGATGACCCTCAAACTATAATCATAGATAATCACATGTAGTTAATATACCGCCATAGGTTCTACATTTAAAAATGACTTACACATGTTGATCATATTTCTATGATAGTCTATTAACGGCCTTAGGACAAAATTTATATCACTGAAGGAATGGAATCATCTTCTGAAAACAGTTTTACTTGGACTGATACGTCAAGTGATAGCACTGAAAATAGTATTAAGTAAGTGTCGTTTATACATGCGCTTTATAGTATATTGAGACTTGGATGTTGTACATTTTGTTTAAAACTGAGTTTTTGTTTCAGACCAGATAACGACAGTGCTATAGATTTAGAACGCGATATTAAACATGAAAAGAAAATGAAATCAAAAATTGCAAGCCGCAGTTGCAATGGGACTGAAGAGATACTTGAAACAAAAGATAAAGTTAAAGAAGAAAACGACCAATTACATTCTGAAAGTAGAAACGTAAAGAGAAGCAAAGTGAAGTTAGAACCAGAGAGTGATAGTGACATACCTAAGAAGAAAAAAAAAAGAAAATATATTGAAGGTACTGGTGACCAAAATGATTTACAAGACTCTACTTCCTATGACGAGAGTTATCTGGATCTAAGAGTTAAACAAGAAAAGGCTATGTCTATGTCTTCATCCCATCCAACAAAAAAGAAACGAAAACAATCCACTTCAGATGGTTCTAAACTCATTGAGGAATTTAAATATAAGGAAAACAATTGTGATGCGCTTGAAGCGACACAGCCCTCTTCTGAAAGTGTTTTACATGAAACAGAAGTGAGCAGCAAAAGTAAGAAAAAGAAGAAGAAATCAAAAAAACGACACAACAGTGAAGATGAAGGTGCAAATGAATCTAAAGAGAATATCACAGAGGAGAGCAGAGAACAACACAACACTAGCAATAATAGCATCAGGGACGCATCCGCCACCAACAACAATACATTTCAGAATGAGAGCAGCTGTGAAGATATATCTGCCATACAGTTTGATGGAGATGAAAATGTACACACTGTTCTTTTTAGTGATGGGCAAACTGAAAAGGGAGCCAAAACAAAAGATAACCTCCATAAGAGTACTTTGATCAGCCAGTTTAAGAGCAGTCATAATTATGATGGTGATATATCACAAGAGAAACAAACTCCTCGTATATCTGACAGAATTAGATTTGAAGATTCAGACGACCCTGATGTTGAGGTAGATCATACTCACCTAAAACTAACAGAAGCCAGATCATCTCATAAACTAAGGAAATTTGTAAAAACACTCACCACTATGAAGCAGGTCTCACAAACATTACAAACTAGTGCAGTGATTACTACTGATGATGACATATGGATTGTGAAGTGTCCTAAGGAAATTGATATTCAAGCTTTTTGTGATACTGATTTGAATATACATGGCAAATGTAGAATTAAAATAGGCGGTCAAACATATGACGGCAGTTTAGAGGATGGACATTGTAACACGGCAACAGCTTTGTCTATGAAAAATAACAATTTTGAAATTGAGAATCTACCTTTATGTGGAATTATCAACTTTCGCAAAAGAATACCCAAAGCACATATACGGGATGATAACATAATGGTAAACAATCAGACTAATTTCATACCTCTACCAGAAATCAAGTGTCGGCATCCTCTGTTTGGTTCTAATTATAAAAAGGCTTTAAAATTACCAGCAACTGTTATGGAGCGTTTAAATACAACAAACAGTGCTGAAAGAGCAATATCTATTGAAAAGAAAAGGAAGAAAAAACACAAAAAAGAAAGGATACAAGAAAATGAAGAATCAGACTCAAATAATAAATGTGTCACAAAGTTGGAACCAAACATAACAATAAGTGAAAAGAAAAAAATGAAGCGGAAACACTGTGAAGATGAAGGGCCGGCAGCTAAAAGAGTCAGGAAGGTTAAACATGACCCAGAGTCTGCAGACGCCTGGGACTCTGAGAAGGCTATAGAACAAAATCTTTTTGATTTTTGATAAATTGTTGTAGTTACATGCTATGTTTTATTTGTACACAGTTCTCTTCAAATAAGTTAGAGAGAAATTAATTTATTTAGGAGTATTGGTTTTCTCACCACACACAAGTCGGTCACAGTCCAAGACACAGTACATAAACTTAGAACAAATGCTTTTAAAAAGTCACATTTGTTATTTAGTTGCCGGGTTTAACCTTAACAAATTTACTATAGATAATGGATTTTAGCAGCTAATAATTAAAAAGAAAAAAACTAACGTCAAACGGGAAGGATTTACATAGCACAAAGTTATTCGTATTTTGATTTAGTTTATCCAAAATAATTAAATAAGTATTTAATAATTTTGAACTTGGTGCCAAGTAAAATAATAACTAAGTACATACAGGTATTATCAATCTTAATTTGCTATTGTAGTACTGCCCCCGATAATTAAAAAGGCGCATGTAACAACATAGTCTTATTCATAAGAAAGGTTATAGTGTACATAATATCACGCTAATACCGACAGGAGCAGCGCAGTAACCAAAGACGTAACGTACAGTTTGTTAGTTTAACTAATGTAAAGTTTGTGTTCATAAATAGTTAAACATCAAAATGAAGAAAAAATATTTTAATAAACTTCATGGCAAATCGTATGCTGTCTTTAAATAAATTAAAATAATTAAATATTATGAATTGAAATCTATAAGCGCGAATAGTCTTCAACACGAATTAATTAAAATGTAAATATTTTTAAGTTGCAACACAAAACTTAACGTGCACACCTGCGCGACTGCGAACTTCATTTTTTAGGGAACAATCACTAAAGCTGCGTGTCTTTATCTGGTACTAGCTGCGCCCCACGGCTTCGCCCGCGCCTTTAATGTGTTTTATATTCCTCGGGAATCAAACCGATTTTCGGGATAACAAAAACAAACCTAACTACATATAAATTTTCATCAAAAGCGGTTTAGCTGTTTAGGCGCTAAGTGGTAACAACCACACACACACACAAACTTTCGCATGTATAAAATTAGTAGGATAGCTACTAAATTGTTGTGGTGATGACATCCTCGTATTTAACATCAGATTTTTACTCGGATGAGAAAGACCTTTTATTGCTTGCTTTTGCGGAACAAACCATGCGATACGTAATGGCAACCTCTCTGGTTCTGTGGTTTGAGTGACAGACTACGAATCAGGTTTTTTTTAAAGCCGACAGTGGCAGACTAGCCAACAGCCCACCTGATGGTAAGTGGTAACTATCGCTCATGTCGCTTCTTCGTTGCCTGGGACTGATGGAATGAGGGAGGAAAAGATAGTGGGGTAGGCGAAGGTAGTGGAGTAGGGAATGAGGAAAGAGGAAAGGGGAGAAACTGGGCCTCTGGCGCTCTCACTTACTTCGGTAAGTGAGAGTAAAGTAATACTACTACTCTTACATCGAACTTTTATAAGAGGGTATTGTAGTACTTTATTCATACTACTACACACGTCTGACCACTAGACGCGTGCGTCCCGCTCTGCGGACGCTGCGGTCGCGCAGGTGTGCAAAGCGCCATTGATTTTGGGCAGCGACCGCCGCGCGGTAGACGCTCCCGCTTCGCAGTCGCTTTGGTCGCGCAGGTTTGACCGAAGCTTGACTGACAGACAACTGAGACAACGCACAGCCTAAACCGTTGGTCGTAGCGACTTGAAATTTAGAGGGTGTGTTTATCTTAATGTCTAGAGGTGTACAAAGGGTTCTTTAAAATTCAACCTCCAAGTGTGTGAAAAGAGATGAAAACGATTGTATGAAACTTCTTCATGTTTAACTTACCTGGCAAGTGTTGCCAGGAACACCCAATTTGCTTGGTATAAAAAAAATATATACTTAGCGTAGGTACATAATTTATTTACTAGTTTACTCTCTACATTTTAAAAACAACTTTTGTGTATAACTATGCACACTGCCAACGTCACGACTCACGTCCTCACCACAGACTAAGTAGAGAACAAGTTTCCTCACCCACCCGGGCGCAACTGGTCGACCATCGTACTAATCAAACCCCGCGCATCCCGCGCTGGATTCAAGTACCTTCGATAGTTTTCCTTCTAACGTAAGGTAGGTAAGTAAGCCGATATGACAAATGCGCCTTTATCAAGACTAACTTCACGGAGTAGATAGGATGCAAGTGGCAGACAAAGACGTTCTTTTCTTTGAGTGAGAGCAGTTTTCAACTAGTGCATTAGGCGTTAATAGTTACATGCGCCTTATTAATTTCATCTTAAAAATACAGTTTAATATGCGCTTTATAGATAACTAAAAAAAATTCGTAAGGAATATGGGCATATTTATGTAAATGCGACTATTCGTTTAAGTTTAGATGAATTCGTCTTTTCAACTTCAATAATGTATAAAAAGGTATGCAAAAGCGCCTTATTTTGTTGTGCTAAAATTGCAGTGAAGCAAGGTAGAAAAATATTAAAAATATAGGCCGATGCGCCTCTTTTCCTGATTCCGGCAATATATACAACTCAAATTCAGAAAAATGTTAGATGCGCCTTTTTGACTATTGGAGGCAGAGTAAAGGTTCATAAAGTATTTACTTAGCACCAACTTCAAAATTATAAAATACTTATTTAGTTATTTCTGATTAACTTAAACTTAAAATACGAATTACTTTGTGCTATGTAAATAAATTTTTCACTTTTTAGTTTCCTTCCTGTTTGACGTCGGTTTTCTTTAAGTTAAAAACTAGTTTTAACCGACTTCAAAAAGGAGGAGGTTATCGATTCGGGTCATGTATTTTTTTTTGTATGTTTGTTACCTCTTATCTCGATCATATAAGAACGGATTTGAAAAAAATATTTTTTATTTGAAGGGTACCTATACTCTGAAATTGGGTCCCTTATTGTTGAATGGTTCCATATTTTGGCTTTAGTTTTATATTTTGTAATAAAACGTATGCAAGGAGTGAAGACGTGTAAAGCAACGCATCGATGTCTTTTGCGACGAATTTTCTGACATTGACATATCCATGTTACAATTGTGAACCAATTTCCATTCTTGTTTTGTTAGAAACAACGTGGCCGTGGATGGGTGACTTTTTGTGTCATTTTATTTTGAGCGTCTTTATGCTTTAGAAGCAGTAGACTCTGGTTATCACTATAATTTGGTAGTCGTCAAGCCAAGTTGGAGCCCTTATGGTCGTGAGAAATTCCAACAGTAGCGGGCGGCCATAAACCCTTACAGCACCACTGTTATTTTTTGTATATCTGGTACGCGATTGCTCCGTCAGTTAAATTATGATTTTTGATGATTTTTTATTATTGGTACGTCATCAGTCATCACTTTTTTATTTGGGTTTGTGGTTTTAGAGATTCAGGGTTCAGCGATCAGCAAAAGTGTTGTTAAGGACTTTATATCTCTATTTACAATCTTCCCTCTCGTCACTACTTTCCTCCAAACGGCGTTGTCTCATTTGCGCAGCACGTTTAGTAGGCTTACCTATATTAAATAATTATATTAACAATACACAATTACTTTCCACTAAAAGTTAAAAAAAAAAAGATAATGAAGTAATTAAAATATTATTTTCTACTTTTTAGTTAAAGATTAAACATGCAGATATTGATTTGAAGTCGGTTTTCATTTTTTTTCTAAAAAATATTTTTATGTTTTACAATTTTTAATTATGGGTAGACCTAAATCTTACTTTGTACACACTAAACATTTTGGCCTGTCTTTGTGCTCCATTATCAGATCGACTCCAAACATTCACTAAATAGTAGTGCCTTAAAATACTAAATGAAAAAAATAACAAATGGCGCTGTGTGAATGTGGTAGAATATTATTATATTATATATTATATTAGTCGTCAGTACGATTTTCGAAAGTTCTCTTCGATTTCTCTGGGATGCCACCATCAGATTCTGGTTTCCTTATTATGGTACCACCCTTGGGATATCTCCTTGCCAACAAAACAAGAATCATCATAATTATTCATTCGTTTCATAAACGACGAAGTTATCCGCGAACACACATAAAAAAATATACGGTCAAATTGGAGAAACTTCCTCCTTTTTTTGAGGTCAGTTAAAAATGGAAAATCAGAGATTTTGACAGTAAATATGGCATTGAATTCATTTTTGTTATACTCGTAGGTAAGACATGATTCTGTTTTTGTTACTTTCTTGGATTTAACTAATAAACTGTCTCTTAGTTTTTATCTTGTAAAAGGCAAAGGGATAGTTAAGACCGTGACCTGCGCCATGAATTGCGCTATATGACCACTGCTTTGTAATATCTATGAGAGTGTAGGAGATCTAGTTACCCTTTCTCCGCTTTCCTTTTACTCCCCTTTTTTTATTGCCAGACGTGGCATCTCGTGGCAGACGAGAAATCAGCCCTCGTAAGTAAGTGGTAACTATCGCTCATGAACAAGTCAAGATTCCCTAGCATTGCTCCTGCAATGCCGCGGACTCCTCAGACGATCCTATTTATCATTCATGCTGAAACCAGCGTGGATCTACTACCGTAAAATCCCTCATCCGTCGGAAACGGCATGCTTGTGTTTTCTGAATGAAGCAGGTCAACTAGGTAGGTTATTTTCTGTTGTTGCAACCTACATTGCACAAAGCAGACTGAAATTGAGATTGGTCGAAGAGCACGTGCCCTACGTACCTAATCAAAATCATCTCGGCCAGAAATGGTACAGTCCATCCTTTTCTGAGCATTACCAATTAGTTACAGGAAGGTCTACGCTGCCAACCGACCACGATGTAACTACACTATTATTTATTAAAACTTCATATACCTACCCATTGCTACCCACCTACAAGAGTATTAGGTAAGTACCTAGGTACATTGGCAGACTTAGTCCCCCAAATATTATGTATCTGTCAACCATTACTGTTGCTGATGATGCAGAGAAAAACTAAAGAGCAACATTATCTTAAACACGATATTCTATATAACGATATATAATCAGATATAACGCGTAATCGTGAAGACCCGAAAACGTCCTAATTAGGACGTATTGCATTTAGTCTATGCGTTACGACACACATTCTTCATTCATACATGAATAAAGAACGTGTGATGGTAAAGTAGTAGGTAGAGACGTTAGGAAGGAAAGAGGATAGTGAGAGTACCTATGTAAGCTACGACTTGCGGCGTGTGCGGTGTGACCAGAATGGAGAATGTTACTAGGTACGGAATATCACTTGAGACTTAAATACAGTATAGTATAAATGTATAGAAATATACTAGTTTTTGTTTTATTCAAAAATACCAAGTGGTTAGGATTTTACAGGCATTTGAGTTGTCATGAAAATCGTGTGCCGCGAGCAGACGCACGATAGCAGCGTGACGTCATAACATCACACACGATCGCGCTCTGTGGCCGGTAGCCCGGTGCCCGGTAGTACTATAAAATGTACTCTGTGAGTAGTACCTAGTACACTCAAACTAGGAAGGTTACGGATTGGGGGCGACTCGGAGAGAGTCTGAAGTCGCCCAGCTCCGTACACCTTGGCGGGATACCCGATAGTATATTTATTTATTTATTTATTTATAGAACTTCATGCACAAAAGTACAACGGCGGACTTAATGCTAAAAGCATTCTCTACCAGTCAACCCAAGGTGGTGAAGAGACACTCGAAGTAGGTGCAGTCAACGAAGCAGAGTGATATTAATGTATACAGTCTTTGGGTGACACGGTGTTGGCAATCGACTCTCTAACAAATCACGTGCAGTCGTTAATTAATGACTGCTCGCGGGAGGTACCAGTGGCACAAAAAAATAATCGCTGGCGCTTACCCGACGACATACGTGAATTGATAAGAGAGAAGAACGCCTCCATTAGAGCCCATGACCGTTTCCCCTCCGAGCCCAATAGGGCACGAATGCGTACACTTCAGCGTGCTGTAAAGGCACGCATAGACGAGTTTCGTCAGATGCGATGGGAGACAACCTTAAGCGAGCTTGAGCCCACTCATCTCGCCTTTTGGCAACTGTCTCGCGCCTTGCAAAAGGACACCATCGTAACCCTGCCTCCCTTAAATAGACCCAACCTCCCGCCCGCATTCGATGACGTCACGAAGTCAGAGTGCCTAGCAGACAGCTTGTCGCTTCAATGCACGCCTAGTACATTGCCAGTCGACCTAGATCACGTCCTTAACATTGATAACGAAGTGGAGCGGAGAGCCTCACTCCCGTTGCCAGTAGAGTCTCAAGAGGGGATGTTGACCCCCTTCCCCCCGTTACGACCGATGAGGTTGAGAAGATCGTTAGAGGATTACAATCTAAAAAGTCCCCTGGGTCGGACAAAATAACTAACAGAGTTATTAAACTCTTTCCTCCCCTATTGCTCGCCCTCATGACCGCGATCTTTAACGCGGCCATGTCCCACAATATCTTTCCACAACAGTGGAAAGAGGCCCTAGTAATAGGCATTCACAAACCCGGTAAGCCCCGGTCCGAACCCATTAGCTACCGTCCAATAAGTCTACTCAACGGCATGGGTAAGATTTATGAACGACTACTATTTAGTCGACTTAAGTCGTATGTCGATAGTAACCACCTTTTACCAGACGAGCAATTTGGCTTTCGTACCAAACACTCGTGTGTTCAACAAGTCCATCGTATTGTTGAACATATCAGCAGTCGGTTTCAAACGAACCAGTATACAGGGGTTCTCTTCTTCGATGTAGCGAAAGCGTTCGACAAAGTGTGGCACAATGGCTTATTATATAAGCTATTCACACTGGGCGTGCCACATAGACTCGTGCTCATCATACGAGACTACTTGTCGAACCGCAGCTTTCGCTATAGAGTGGAAGGAACACTTTCCTCCCCCCACCCAATTCTCGCCGGCGTCCCGCAAGGGTCAGTACTCTTTCCCTTATTATTTTCGCTATATACTAGCGATATACCCATACATCGACATACGCAACTAGCACTATTTGCAGATGACACTGCTATCTACTACTCCGGTAGATCTCCGCAGGCCATCGCCAAAGTTCTCCAATCCGCGGCCAACGCACTCGGTGCCTGGTTCAGAGAATGGAGAATAGAGGTGAATCCCGATAAAAGCCAAGCAGTGCTATTCCGCCGGGGAAGAACTAGTCTTCACCCTCCGCAGATCACCATGTTCGGCAAGCCGATCCCCTGGGAGAAGCAAGCCAAGTACTTAGGTGTAATACTAGACGATCGGCTCACCTTTAAGCCTCACATCAAAACCGTACGCAACCGCGCCCGACTAGCCCTAGGTCGACTGCACGCGTTAGTAAGCGCAAAGTCTAAACTTTCGCTTAAGAACAAAGTTCGTTTATACACTACTTGTATACGCCCGATTATGACGTATGCAGCGCCAGTGTTTGCGCATGTGCCGCCATGTAGAACTCATATGCTTCAGGTAGTTCAGAATCGTTTCATGCGTAGAGCCACGGGAGCCCCGTGGTACCTGCGTAATGAAAACTTGCATCTAGACCTAGGTTTGCCGACCATCAGGCAATTTCTCAAACGCTGTTCTCGCAGGTTCTTTGACTCTGCCGCTACACACATTAATCCGTTAGTTTTAGAAGCGGTCAACTACACTCCGTCAGGGATCTCACGCACACGCCGACCTCGGCACGCTCTCGTAGAGCCGGACGATGACATCACACTTCTCCAGATAGAGCGCAACATCAATACTCTATATAACACTACACATAACCGCCCACGGTACCGCCCCCGCCGCAGGGGCGTGCCGTCGTCGCGCAATAATAATGGGCCGGCCCTAGCTTTCAACAACGCCCTAAGCCGAGGTCCTAACCCCACGTAGGGGGTGCCCGTAGGCAACGTTGTTTAGAATATTTAACGGTTGAGAGCCTTCTGCTCACCGACAGCCCGCGTAAGGTTGTGAAAGCCATCAGAGGCTAACAACCCACACCACACAAAAAAAAAAAAAAAAAAGTACCTAGTACGCATACAGTAGCTAGATGCTAGATTTAGCTGTTTTGTTCGAGCGATTTCTCTGCTATTACTTTTATAACTTTCACTTTCACTTAGTGTAAGTGTGTATTAAAAAATGAAATACCTCTCCGAAAGACGGATTTAAAATAATCATACTTATTTGTTCAGAAAAATGCTTTTTGAATTTAAAGTAAGGAACGTCAACTGTGGCAACATTATGTTTATAACATACCTAATAATGATATGCTAATAACCTAATAACATAGAATAAAAACACTTAATACTATTTAGCATTTTTATCTCATTCATCCCTGTGTGTAGCTCAGCCTTTATGAACTTACTTTGTATGTTGTGTAGGTACGTACTAAGCTGTGGAGGTATCCACAGAACAAGTACTAAAGCATAGAAGGACTATTAGGAGAATAAAGCGTACACACTCAGAGACAAATAGAAGTTTAATAGTGCTACGATACCTTCTGACAGTTTATCGATATCGATAGATGAAATTTGTCTATGGGCTATGGTAAATTAACAGACATGCTAATAAAATGAGGTCTGGTTCCATAAAAGCTCTCGTAAACGAACTACAAGAAACAAACGGCCGTTTTACACCTCACCGGAGTGGCATAGGCCGGCAGCGGCGCCAGGAGCATTTTCAATGTGAAATAATTTGAAGTTTATATTCATGTTTCATGCTGTAAGTTCAAACACAATGTAAATTGTATATGAATAAATTAAATAAATTGAAAATTGAAATATACATGATCGATCCACACACTACCTCGCATCACGGAGCGTAGTGCGAGCGTGCGTGTTCTTGTATTGTTTGTAAGTATCTCTCTTTGTATAGAAATCACGCGTGGTGCAACACACTGAAAACGCATTTAAGCGCTGTGTTACTGATCACACGCTTACATGCAGAGAAACACGTACTCACGCGCGTGAGTTCGGGGCCAGACGGTATGGACACCGTGTTCTGCAGTAATGTGCGTGATTGATGATGCAGACCAGCACTCTCGCATCTGCACGCGTGGCACCGTCACCGCGTCGCCACGCTCCCGCAGCGTAGTGCGGGGCAGTGTGTGGATCGCCAAAATACCGGTATCGGCCCTCTGTTCTTTTCTGACTTTCTTAGTATAGCAGATACCCCAAGGTAAAAATAAAACACAGCTGTAAGATTCATGTCACAAATGTATGATTATATTTCCAATAATATTGAAACACATTATTACTGCCTCTTAAAATTACAGTTTTGTTTAGGAATGTCCTGATTATTTGTGCATAAGCTAAAATATTTTTTGTTATGTTATGAATTGGTACTATTAGAAATTTTTCCCGATCAATTTTATCAATAAATTTCTGTAGTCATCTAGAACATTTATTTATTTATTTATTGAAAAAGTATTTACAATATCATTACAGATAAAAAATCCAATACGATATCATAAAAAAACCTAAAAAAATTACTAAATAAATATACCTATTTATCCAATACTATACATTTTTGTGCAACATCTTTGAATTTTGACAAGGTACATTGAAAATATTAATTTCTATAGAAATAATATTAATAAGTCGTATGGCGCGTGACAATGGAGCAAATTTGAGTAGATTCGTCCTCACCGCTGGAACGTTAAACGTGTAACAATATAATATATAACATAATTCTCTCTTAATTTGCTTCATGGATCTTTCGGTCTGATCTTTCGGAAACCTGCAAAAGAACACAATGTATGAAACACTATGAAAGGTACAAAGATAGTTACCACAAAATCGTTAACACAAATTATAGTAATATTTTTGTCATCGATAAAATATGCAGCACAAGTCACAACACTATTGAACATGACTACACAAATTGGTAAAAATGTAAAATACTTAAAAATTACTGAATCGAATGGCAAACAGACGATTATAATATGATTGCAGTATAGTAAAGTATAAATCACTTAGGTATTTTGCACGTATATATAGGTTTTTAGTATATATTATTGGTTTGTTATCTACTCACCGATGGAAGTTGACGATTTAAACTTGATTTTCTTTGCGAAAAGAATGTAATTTACAACCTACAATAACGCAGGACTTTGCTTATCCAATGGGCTGAATTTTACTTCACAATAGCACTATGTAATTATTAAATAACTTAGATTATTTCACAAAACAGATAAACAACAATGAAAATTACGAGCGGCGGTTTAATCCGACTAAATTGTATAAAGGCCTTGACAAGTTGGAACATTTGACATTAGTTCACTTTTTAATTCGGCATCCAAAGGTAACCAAAGGTAACCAAATTGACGTTTCTACAGTGTACACCGGGCGTCCTTAGCAAAATTATTTGTCTCTTTCTTTTCAATGTATCCGGCTTATTTGGAAAAATAGGACAAGTATATGAGGGCGATTAACACTCCTTCTATGTATGTACTTGTTCTGTGGAGGTATCACACCCTATACATCCAACCATAGATCATACACTCCTCCAACCGAAGGGAGGATCCTATCGTGCCTGGCCGGCTACTGCCCGATAGTTGGTATTCGGGAACTTGTTTAAAGAACAAAATAGTTAGTTGGTGTATGTTATTATCGCGATTCAGGCCGCCATACATCTTTAAAGGGAGTCTAAATACTTACTATACTCCATCTAGTCTGTGTGTGCTATAATCTTTGATGGGAGTGGCTTAAGTTTGTTGACAGCGCCATCTTTGATTTCTATGCTGTAAACTCGTAGTCGTCGTCTTTACTTAAGGTTAATTTCTGTGCGTGACCATCGGCTAGATGTCGTTACAAAGCTTTATTTTGCTGAAGGTCGTTCTAAGGAGAAAACTGTCATAAGTTTAAGTTCAAAACAATGATGATAAGATTTGAAATAATTTACTCTATCCGAGAAACATCAATTAGATCGTAATTATCTGTAAAGTACATACTCACTTTACACTATCTACAATAAATTATTGTGTGGTGTGAATGTTATAAATGCAACTGCTCTGCTTTCAAGCTTCAACGCGGAATAATTAAGAATTTAGGTAAGAATGTTTACAACAAACTATTAAACACATAAATATTTAAATAATCCAAATACACACCTAATGTTTTTATTCATACTTACATATATATATAGGTACATAATTGCAATATAAATATTGCAATTATGTACCTACTCAGTTGTTTAGTTAAATTCACCAAGACAGTACTGTTTAGTGTTTGAGGATATGTTTATAATATAATCATTTATTAAGATTGACTTTCGCCTTGAAACGGTCTTTATTAGAGCTATAGTGACAGCTGTTCACCCTTACCTATATGTATGATAAATATAAATAAACATTTAAGTACTTACATATTATATATATGTTACTTATATAATATATAATATGTAATAATTATTGTAAATTGTAAAGTAATGTGTGGAAACTGCTTTGGATTATGTTTTATCTGTATGGTGATAGTTTTTATGTTATGTAGCATCTGTTTGTTTCCCAAAGAATAATAAATAAAAAAAAAAAAAAAATTAAAATAGCGTTCTGTGTACCCGTTCACATCAGAGTACAGCTACACACAACAGTAACTTCATTCTGGGTTAATGTTTAACATTCTTTTCTAACAACTGTGAGTGCACAATGTCAGTACTAAATTCATTAATTTATTTTTTACACAAATAATCTGCTTGAGAGATCAATATAGATTTAAATAAGTCATATTCATAATATCATTATCATTATTTATGGTAGTAGAGCCACACTGGTTTCAGCATGAATGGGCCGGATCGTCTGGGGAAGTACTACCGTCTCATAGAAGATCAACGTAAGAGCAGTAGTATCTGTACTACTGCGTTTCGTTGGGTGAGTGAGAGCACCGGAGGCCCAATATCCCTACTTTCCTAGTTCCTCACCTCCCTCATTCCCTTTCCCTAACCATATTCCTAGCCGCCATAGTGGAGGCCACCATACCAGCAGTTTAAGACGATGGTTGTTGGTATAGTGGCCACCACTTCTAGATTCCACTGAATGCTTACCATCAAGCGGAGTGGAGTCACTTTGGTAGGCTAATATAAAAAAAAAACAATTTTTATTACTTCACAGACTGCCCATTGTCATTGTTTAATCTTACATAATGTTAATTTCTAATGTAAGGTACATGAGGTGCACAGTATAGCATATTAATCTATTCTACTTATTTTCATCAAATAGTATTTATTACACCTTTTGTGGTGAACATAAAAAATAAAAAAATAACTGTGAAAAGAAATATGGTAACAGGCAGTGGCATGGTACTAGGACATTCTGTGCCTTAATTCTACTAACCTGATTATTTATGAGACAGTCTCAATACTTCCTAAATCCCTCAAAGTATTAGAAGAATTTGCAGTTTTTAAGGACTCCACACCATCAAATTAAAAATAACCTGAAATACTTTGTATACAATACAATATATATTACATACCTACTACTAACACAAACAGACCACACTAATTACCTACTACAACCTCACCTCAACACATCCAAAGCTTCACTCATATTCACTTTGACTTTGTTTTGAAATAAGTAACAAATGATTTCTTATAATAAAAAAAAAGTTAAATGAAATATTAAACAAAAGTATGTGTATGAGTTAGCAATTTCAATCTAACATAAATTATGTGAAGGCACTGTATAAGTACACATACCTGTTTACCATATTTGAATATCTATACATATAAAACTGCTCGTCCTGATTCATCTATCAATGCACAGCAACAGCCACTGGAATGGACCAAGTTTGAAATGCTAAAATTTAGAACACTTTTATTTTATACCATAAGTGCATGCTAACAAAGGATTTTTGTAAATTAACCCTGAAAGGTGAAAATAAAGGTTTTTGTTTGCTGTTAGATTTACTTAAAACTTAATATTAATATTCTTTAAAATAATTTAAAAAAAATCCTAATTTATCATTATTAGAAAATCAACCTCTAAAATGATGAAATTGCGTGTATTACAAAGTTTGTATGAAAAATATTTTATTTGTGCTCAAATATACTTGGATCTTGGCATAAACTTTGTTTATGCATTTTTTTTAAATCAACTTGTAGTGGTGTGACGGATACTGATGCGTAGGCGGGCCGCTAGTACAAATATAAAATATTTTTATACAAATATAAAATAAAAATAATAATAGCAAAACTTTAATCATCATACACAAGAAATTTTACATCAAAACTAAATCTTATCACAAGTGTTCACTTCACATTATGCCCTTGTCACAAATTACGACATAGTACATAAAAAATTGTAAATAAATAAATAGGTATCCTACCTATTTAAATTTTATTATATTTGTATAAAAATAATAGCAAAACTTTGATCTATCTATCTTTAGTTCTTATGTACATACCTATTTAAATTTTAAAATGGAAATATTGTTGATTGTAATTTGTGACAAGGGCATATTGTGAAGTGAACACTTGTGATAAGATTTAGTTTTGATCATTTGATGTAAAATTTCTATATTGTGTATGGTTATTACGTTATTACGTAGGACGGGCGCATGTGCTGTCGGTGCTATACTTACTAGCTCCAGGAATGCATCTCTATTGTACTTTAGTTACCACAGACAAAGTCACACTCCAACTGATTTGATAGGTAGTCGTTTAGACCATAATCCATGATACATGAATAACATAACCAGAGATACTATGTTAGTTTACCTACGACCAATTCCATTATAAATAATGCAGACCCGACTCTTATGCATGGAACCAAGGACACTACCCTGGGGCACTCCATCATTTGCGAATCGATATGCCAGGTGATGTTACTGAGATGGGCTTTTGTGTTTATTATGTGAAGTAGGAAGTGAAGTCCAGTGCTAGGTCAAAGTTTAAAGATGTAGAAGCTTATTATTATTGTTCACAATGATAACAAACAACAAACATCTAGAATCGATAAAGGCAGTTTGATCGCACAGAAGTGAACGTAAGTAAATTGTTGTTAGGCGGGTAAGTATGGCTGACTAAGGTTCTCATTGTCGATATGTATCCATAGAACGGGCGAGACGTGGGCGCGTCACCGCGATGTAGGTACTACGATATTATCGTAGTAGAGTCACAGAACTCACAGATATGGTCATTGTTTGCAGCGAGGTACGTTCTCGACGCGTCTCGGCATGTGACGATTGTCACACTGCTGCGGTTTTATGACTGTTTTTTTGATTGAATTTCGCTTGGAGCGTTACTGCTCTAATAGAAAACGAGATTGCCTAGACTGGTACATTAGAGTGGTAGCCGAGCGTTCGTTGTTGTCGCTTATTACTAGGGAGACGGTCGTTTATAGTAGTTTATAGCTACATAATATGTAAATGTGTAAAACAACATGTTTTGCTGTTTGTCAAGATTAACTGTTCTCCATAAAGAGGTAAGTACGAAAATGTCTTTACCAACCTACTAAACAACTACATATTATGGGTATATAAGTAAGTACCTACCTTCAGTTTTCTTTGGGATAGATAAATAGGTAGCTAATATTTAAAATATCGCACGCGTGTACTACCCGAATCGTGGTATTGTTATCTACTTGTAATTACAGTGCTCGAATGATAGAACTGTCTGTAGTATTTTGGCTAGTAGTCTAGGAGGTATGTTTGGATCGTAGCCACTGGCGTTCAATGATTTCTGCTTACCCCATCAATGGAAGACATGCGGGAGTTAGGTACATACATACATAGTATGTGTAAGAATGATCCCCTCGCAATTAAACCATCGTGACCTGAACCAGCAGTTGCGGCCCTCTTGTAGACATAAAACGAAGTCTCATAATTTAACTTACAATCGTAAAAAGTGTGTTTTTGACTCGCTCACTGACGCGAGATTTCTTTACAAACTTGTATTCTATTTATATTTTCCTTTATGAGTTTGACTGTCGTATGTACGTTCTTTTTCTTAACATCTTCTACCAAAATGCTGCATTACATGATTTCTAAATAACGTAGTAGTAGTAAAGTAGATGAAAAAAGACTTGTTCCTCTGAAGTTAACGGAGCGAACTCTAAAGGACTGAACCACCACGGCAGCGCACTTAGCGTAACGTCCGCGTAACACTCTAATACTCCTAAAGAATTAAATGAATAAATTGAGAAATCATCATCAAATATTAGCTGTAGTAAGTCTTCCAATGCAAACATAGGTCTCTGTGCCAATATCAACGATCATTGGGGTTGGCATAATAACTGCGCTTGGCAGGTGGCTTGCTAATTACCAAGATAAAAAAAGAATAGAAGAAAAGATTTCAATTATTTAGTTTTATCTAGAGTGGTAATTCGAATACGTATTTTAATTAAAATGTATATATTGCAAATGCACCTCTTGGTCATATTGAACGACAAGGTAATACTATCCACTGGGCTATTTTTACGTTTTCGGTTGAACTACCCACTTAATTCTGAGATACTGTGTTATGAGCATACCTATGTCTTCTAAACATTGAAAAAACCAACAATGCCTAGAATATACAATGGAGCCGTCACTGACCATGGAGGGAGAGTAGAGGGAAGAGAACCAAGAGGGTAATTGGACCACCGGCGCTCTTACACACCGACCAAAACACATTAGCATGGAATCTAATATTTCATGTCGATGTTCTGTGAGAGGGGTCGATCCGCTGAATGCAGAAACCAGCCGGATCTAGGTACTACCGTAAATAGTTAAACGTGAGCTACGTTGATATTGTATGACAGTACTGAGGCGTAGGTATCTATCTGTGCTTTAGCATCTCGTTCGGTGAGTGGGATCGACGGAGATGCTCTCGTACCCTCTTCCTTTCGCTCGGCTCACCTGTTGTCCTCTCTCTTACGGTCGGCAATAGCTCGGTAAAGATTTCTCAGCTTTGTTTCTGCAATGCTTGAGGTAAACATTTATTCTGACTGCCTGGACTGGACTGCTGCGCACGAGGTTGTGGGCTCGATCTCCACACGGGACAAAATTTTGTGTGATTCATAAATGTTCCGAGTCTAGGTGTACTTCGTGCCCGTTAGTTGTAAAGTCCCCCGCGACATAAGGCTAGATCCCTAGTGCGAGAATTGTCAAAACGCGGAACAGAGGTACAGGCTCGACGTTGTTTCTAGTTTAATATAGGTACTAACAAGGAGTGTCATGGCGGATAGATAGCCCACCAGCTGTCCATCGCAACTGCAACTGGTAGCACACGACAGTACTTCACGACTGATTGTGATAGCCCCGGACCGCTTGAATACAATTGTTTCAAGTTTGTTTAACTTAGTTGCGAGCATTCAATACATATTGTACTAGTGTTTATTGTTTGGATAGCAGCCTCGCTAAACACAAAAGGCTGAAACTCAAGACGGCGTGCGACGGCGCCGCGACCCAGCGGCGGTGGCGCAGGTCACGCTCCCCGCGCCCAGCGTTTATATAAGCGACGAGTCGCGAGTGCCTGCGCTCAAACCGAGTGTGCTGTTTCATGGGTACTCGTAAACGGTGACTACTCGATATGCCTAAAATGGTGTCTCGGGAGAAGAGCGATTACGGCAGGAAAGTGCAAGAGAAGGCCGTCATCGAAAAGGTCATTCCTCCCCCTAACCGTCCCCATTCTCTAGATGGAGTTGCGCGCGAACTATGGAGACCGCTTCGAGGCTCGTCGAGTTCATTGCGGACAGAGTCATCGTTAGCGTTTTGTTACGTCTGGTATAACATTTACATTACAACATACAGCGACGCAGGAGCGAGAGGGCTATCGCAGCTCGAGGCGGAGGGCTGTGACTAACGTGCGATGTGTTGTGACGCAGAGGCAGATGGCCATCGAGCGCTGCGCTGCGGAGGCGGCGCCCCCCGCGCCCCCCGCCCCCCACGCGGCCCCCTCGCCTGCCCCCCACGCGGCCCCCTCGCCCGCCACCCACGCGCCCCCGCACACGCGAATCATCACGCTCGAGCACGCCGAGCACAACGACTCTACACTTTACAGGTCGCGTATACACACACCATCTATTCACAATCTTAATACAGTTCATTATTTACCGTTAAAAGTGAGTTGAAACGAAATTGTTTAATTTCAGATTCGAAAAAGGCTGCTATTTACAATTTTGCCCAGGGCCTTCATTACTCGGTCGAAAAGTATTTCTTTATACCAATTATGTACTGTCGGATAGTCGTGAGTATCTGCCATATTATAAAGTATTTCCTCGTGGGGCGCGCATGCAAACTGTGACTGTTGCATGTGGCAGAGGAGGAGAGCGGCGATGCGTGCGCGGGCGAGTTCATTCGCAACCAGTACTACGGGCTGCAGTGGCGCCGCGAGCACGAGTCGCTGGGCGCCGGCGTGCTGCTGGCCGACACCGACCTGCGCTGCGAGCTGCGGCTGGCGCGCGCCGGCTCCTTCCACTACTACTTCGTGTACGACAACGCGTGAGTACTACCTGCGACGTGCTCGACGTCCCGTATGTTGTACCTATTTGCTCGTATCGAGTGCTCCGATTGGCAATTATTTACAAGCGAATAAATAATTATGAGTAAACAATTCTTATAATGAAAGTAGTCGGCATCGCCTCTCTGTAGCAGATCGAGTTTACCTATTTATTAATGAGTAACGGTGTGACGGTGCGGGGGCGGCAGCGAGTCGTCGGTGGGTCCGCAGGGCTCGGGCTGGTTCTCCGTGGCGCCGACGCTGCGCGTGCCGCTGGACGGGCTCATGTGCCAGACCGTGCTCGCCAAGTGCCTCGGGCCGCTGCCGCGCTGGGAGGACACGCTGCGCGTGACGCGCGAGAGCGGCTACAACATGCTGCACTTCACGCCCGTGCAGGCGCTGGGCGCGTCCGGCTCCGGTTACAGCATCGCCGACCGGCTGCGGCTCAACCCCGCCTTCGGCGCCGACGCCACCTTCGCCGACGTCGAGAACGTGGTGGCCAAGATGCGCGCCGACTGGGGCGTGCTGTCCATCTGCGACATCGTGCTCAACCACACGGCCAACGAGACGGCGTGGCTGAGCGCGCACCCCGAGGCCTCGTACAACTGCGCCAACTGCCCGCACCTGCGGCCCGCCGCGCTGCTGGACGCGCTGCTGGCGCGCGTGTCGGCCGCCGCCGCGCGCGGCGAGCTGGAGGCGCGGGGCGTGCCGCGCCGCGTCACGTCGCACGAGCACGTGCACGCCGCGCGGCAGCTGCTCGCCGCGCAGCTGCACGAGGCGCGCCTGCACGAGATGTACGCGTGCGACGTCGCCGACCTCGTGCAGCAGTTCTACTGCATGGCGCGCAACAAGGTGCCGGCGCCGCCCGCCGCCGCCGAGGACCGCGAGCTGCGGCTGCAGCCCGACCCGCAGTACCGCCGCCTGCGGGCCTCCGTCGACCTGGACCTGGCGCTGCAGCTCTACAACGTGTACAGGTAGGCCCGCCCCGCCCCCGCCCGCGCCGTCCCCTCGCCGTCCCCTCGCCGTCCCCTCGCACGTGAGCTAACTGTGGAACGATGCGCAGAGCGGAGTGCTACGACGAGGAGACTCGACTCAAGAAGTGCTGCGAGGAGTTGAAGCGCAAGCTGGAGCAACTGAACGAGGCGGCCGCCGACGTGCTGCAGGAACACTTGCGCGCCGCCGTCGATAACGTCGTCGCCGGCATAAGGTGCGTCCCCTCGCTCACATTAACATATATCCTTTTGGCTTTGATCATATACCTTACCAGATAGCACATTCGCCGTACAGAACGGCTCAAATTATGTCTACTATATATTTGGTAGACTTGCTTGTCACCTACGTCAGTGTCATGTCAATCGATAAGCGGTAACGTGCAGGTATACAATGAAAGCCTTTTGGTCACAGTCGTTGCGTTTTACTGTATAAGTTGTATTTCTTTTTCAGATATTATCGGTTGCAGTCGGACGGACCGAAGATAGAGGAAATCAGCGCGAAGCACCCGCTGGTGCCGAGGTATCGACGGGACCTTCGCCATATAGAAGTACAGGTGGTCGGGCAGTACTCACAGAGTGGTGGTGCGCAGGTACTTCACGTGGGCGTGCGACGTGGAGGGCGGCTCGGCGGGCGCCGTGGAGGCGGCGCTGTACTCGGACGCGGGGCGCCTGTGCATGGCGCACAACGGCTGGGTCATGGACGCGGACCCGCTGCAGGACTTCGCCGCGCGCGAGGCTGCCGCGCGCGTGTACCTGCGCCGCGAGCTCATCGCCTGGGGCGACAGCGTCAAGCTGAGGTGAGTCGTGAGCGGCCCGCGCCCGCCGCCCGCGCCCGCCGCTCACCGCTCGCCCTGCGCAGGTACGGCGACAAGCCCGAGGACAGCCCGTTCCTGTGGGCGCACATGCGCGAGTACGTGGAGCTGACGGCCGAGGTGTTCGACGGCGTGCGCCTCGACAACTGCCACTCCACGCCGCTGCACGTGGCCGAGTACATGCTGGACTGCGCGCGCAACGTCAAGCCCGACCTGTACGTGGTGGCCGAGCTGTTCACCAACTCCGACCACGTGGACAACATCTTCGTCAACCGGCTCGGCATCACGTCGCTCATCCGCGGTGAGTCCCTCCCCTGCGCGCCCCGCGACCCCGCTCGCTCGCCCCGCTGACGTGTGTCGCTCGCCCGCAGAGGCGCTGAGCGCGTGGGACTCGCACGAGCAGGGGCGGCTGGTGCACCGGTTCGGCGGGCGCGCGGTGGGCGCGTTCCCGCGCGGGCGGCGGCGGGCGGCGCGCGCGCGCGTGGCGCACGCCATGCTGCTGGACGTGACGCACGACAACCCGTCGCCGCTGGCGCGCCGCAGCGTGTTCGACGTGCTGCCCAGCGCGGCGCTGGTGGCGCTGGCGTGCTGCGCCACGGGCAGCACGCGCGGGCTGGACGAGCTGGTGCCGCACGCCGTGCACGTGGTGGACGAGGCGCGCCCCTACGCGCGCTGGGGGGCCGGGGACGGGGCCGGGGCCGGGGCCGGGGACGGGGCCGGGGACGGGCTCGTCACAGCCGCCTGCGGCATCGTGGCCGCCAAGCGCGCGCTCAACGACCTGCACCTCGAGCTCGCCACCGCCGGCTACTCCGAGGTACCTTCTAAACTAAATAAATATACTTACTACTATATTGAAACAAACTGAAGCTTTTGATGGCGCCATCTCTGTTTCATATGCTATAAACTCGTAGTCGTCGTCTTCACTTGATTGATTTCTGTGCATTACCCATTGGTCAGGTAGATGAAGCCACAGTTTAGATTAAAAAAAATTTAAGAAAGAAAAAAAAATAACCATTTTGAAGTCGATTGTAAAATGAAATAAAATGAAGTACATGTATAGTGAACAGGATGTGTATAAATTCATGTGTGATTAAGTAGTTTCTTGTAAGGAATGTTTGATAGAAAAATATTAAAAAAACTATTTTTTTTTTTTTTTTATTTGTTTACATTTTTGGAGTTGGTCAGGAGTACATACATATTTTATGAGGATAACTTTTCTATATTATGTGTATTGCAGGTGTACGTGGATCAAATGGACGCGGATGTGGTCGCCGTGACGCGTCACGAGCCGCGCTCGCGACAGGTGAGCACGTCGACGCGCGGCACCCAGCGACACTCAGCGACACACAGCGACACTTAGCGACACACAGCGACACCCAGCGACACTCATGTCATCGTTTGCGTCTACAGTCGGTGATCCTCGTGGCGTTTACGTGCTTTAACGCGCCGGACCCCGCGACCGGGGGGCGCCACGTGAAGCCGCTGCGCTTCGAGGGGCAGCTGGACGAGATCCTGTTGGAGGCGGAGCTGCGCCACGCCGAACACAAGAGCTCGGGCGAGCCGCTGCGCGCGCCCGGCGCCTTCGTGCCGCACGCGCGCTACATCAACGGGCTCACCGAGTACGAGTGTGACGTGCGGCGCCGCGTGCCGCTGGCGCAGTCGCGCGTGTTCGCGCACGCGCGCGCCGAGGGCGGCGCCACCGTGCTGGAGTTCCGCGCGCTGCTGCCCGGCACCGTGGTGGCGCTGCGCGTGCGGCCGCACGCCGCGCAGGCCGACGCGCTGGCCGTGCTGACGCGCACGCTGGACGCGCTGGACGCCGACCCGCGCGCCGACCCGCTGGGGCTGGCGCCCGCGCTGGCCGACCTGGACCTGGGCGACTTCAACGCGCTGCTGTACCGCTGCGACGCCGAGGAGCGCGAGGCGGGCGGCGGCGGCGTGTACGACGTGCCGGGCCACGGGCCGCTGCCGTACGCGGGGCTGCAGGGCGTGGCGTCGCTGCTGAGCGCCGTGACGCCCGGCGACGACCTGGGCCACCCGCTGTGCGCCAACCTGCGCGCGGGCGACTGGCTGGCCGAGTACGTGGCGGCGCGGGCGGAGCGCGAGCCGCGCCTGGCGGGCGTGGGCGCGCGGTACCGCTCGGCGCTGCGGCCGCTGGGCGCGCTGCCGCGCTTCCTGGTGCCCGCGTACTTCGCGGCGCTGCTGCGCGCGCTGCACGGCGCCGTGTCGCGCGCGTGCCTGGCGCGGCTCGGCGCCGCGGGGCGCGCGGACTCGTTCCGGCGCGCGCTGGCGCTGACCAGCGTGCAGCTGGTGGGCGCGGTGGGGTCGGCGCCGCTGCCCCCCTGCTCGCCCGCGCTGCCCCCCCCGCGGCCGGCGCGCTCGCTGTCGCTGTCGGCGGGCCTGCCTCACTTCGCCGTGGGCTACATGCGCTGCTGGGGCCGCGACACCTTCATTGCGCTGCGCGGCCTGCTGCTGCTCACGGAACGGTATCAGGTGAGCGCGCAGAACGTTATTTTGTGAGCGATCGAAAGACCCGCGCGAATACGTTAACTCCCAGCATATTTATATTTGCTTGTTCGAAGAGATGTAACAAAATATAAAGCATCGATCCGTGTGCAGGACGCGCGCTTCCACATCCTCGGGTTCGCGGCGTGCCTGCGTCACGGACTCATCCCCAACCTGCTGGACGGGGGCCGCAACGCACGCTACAACTGCCGCGACGCCGTGTGGTGGTGGCTGCAGAGCATCAAGCAGTACTGCAGCGAGGCCCCGCAGGGCCCCGCGCTGCTGGGCGAGCCGGTGGCGCGCCTGTTCCCGCAGGACGCCGCGGGGCCCGCGCCCCCCGGGGCCTCCGACCAGCCGCTGCATGACGTCATGCAGGAGGCGCTGGACGTGCACTTCCAGGTGAGCCGCTCCCCTCTCCGCGTCACACCCCGTCACTAGTCGTACTCACCTCCGCCGTCTCTCCTCAGGGCCTGGTGTTCCGCGAGCGTAACGCCGGCCGCACCATCGACGCGCACATGTCGGACAAGGGCTTCAACGTGCAAATAGGCGTCGACCCCGAGACCGGCTTCCCGTTCGGCGGAAACGACTTCAACTGTGGCACGTGGATGGACAAGATGGGCTCGTCGGACACCGCGGGCAACCGAGGCAAGCCCGCCACGCCCCGCGACGGGAGCGCCGTGGAGCTGGTGGGGCTCGCCTACAGCGTGCTGGCGTGGCTGGCGGGCCAGCACCGCGCCGGCCGCTACCCCTACCCCGGGGTGCTGCGGCGCCACGCGGACGGCAGCCTCACGTCCTGGACCTTCGCGCAGTGGGCCGAGCGCATCCGACACAGCTTCGAGCGGCACTTCTGGGTGCCCGCCGCGCCCTCGGCGCTCGACCGGCGCCCCGACCTCGTGCACCGCCGCGCCATCTACAAGGACAGCCACGGCGCCTCGCGGCCCTGGGCCGACTACCAGCTGCGCTGCAACTTCCCCGTGGCCATGGTGGTGGCGCCCGAGCTGTTCGACCCGCGCCACGCCTGGCTGGCGCTCGACAGCGTGGAGCGGCTGCTGCTGGGGCCGCTGGGGCTCAAGACGCTGGACCCGGCCGACTGGGCCTACCGCGGCGACTACGACAACGGCGACGACGGCGCCGACCCCAGCGTCGCGCACGGCTTCAACTACCACCAGGGGCCCGAGTGGCTCTGGCCGCTGGGCTTCTACCTGCGCGCGCGCCTCGCCTTCGCGCACGAGTGCGGCAAGCACGCGCGCACCGTCGCCAGCGTGCTCAGCGCGCTGGGGCCGCTGCTGGCCGAGCTGCGCACGTCCCCCTGGCGCGGCCTGCCCGAGCTCTGCAACGCGGGCGGCGCCCCCTGCGCGGGCTCGTGCCGCACGCAGGCCTGGAGCTCGGGCGTCGTGCTGGAGGTGCTGCACGAGCTGGACGCGGCGCGGCGCGCGCGGCCGCTGGACTGACGCGCGCGCCCGCGCCGCCTGCGACACGCGCGCGCCGCGCCCGAGCCGCGCCGCCTGTACGCCGAGCCGTACGAGCGCGCGCCCGCCCGCGCCGCCGCGCGCCCGCTCGCCGCGTTGCGCCGCCTGCTGCGCCGCGCGCGCCCGTCCACGCGCCTGTCGCGCACCATCTACAACCTGCTGCAGGGCGCCGGCGCCGGCCGCCTCGCCACCGTCGTCTACAGTGACCGCTATTTTCGCTACGGCTTGCCGCTGTGCGCGCGCGACGCGCCCGCCTCCCGCCTCGTCGCCGACGATCTCGGCGCCGGCGCCATCGAGCGGCGTACGGAGCGCGCGGGCCCGCCGCATGTGATGCCGCTGCGCTGTGCGGAGCCGCGGCCGGCTCCCGGCGCCGGCGTGCTACTGGACGCGGCGCCGCGGGCCACAGCGCCGAGACCGCGCTGCCTGGCGCCGGCGCGGCCGCGCCCGACGCTACCGCGCTTCCTGCAGGTGACTTCGGACGCGCGCTTCGAGGCGCCGCGGCCCACAGAGGCTCCGCCGCGGCGCCGCGCGCTCTGCTACCGGCAGAGCGCCGCAGGTGCGGCGCCGCGGATGGCGCCGACGCCGGAACACGCGCTGCGGCCGCCGGCACCGCCCCCCGAGTCGCCGACGGACTCGGCGCCGCGGCCGCAGTTTGCGCGCGAGGACGAGGAGGGCGCGGCGATCGAGTACCGCGACAGTACGATCACGTACGAGGCGCTCGCCAAAGAGTCCGTGCGGGTGAACCTCTCCAATTTGGCGCCGAGTGCGCCGGGCGACAAAACGTACGACAAGATACTGGCACGCAAGGTGTTGAACACGGAGCGATACAACAACGAAGCGCGGGGGTCGGTGGGGTCGCGGGGGTCGGTGGGGTCGCGGGGGTCGGTGGGGTCGCGGGGGTCGGTGGGGTCGCGGGGGTCGCGGCGCGCGGGGAGCCTGCGGCGCGCCACGGTACGCGCCATGTTGGCGCTGAGCGGTCTGTTCTACGCGCTGTCGTTCGTCGCATTCTACTTCCTGAGCTTGCCGTAGGTCGAGGCCGAGGCTACTATATTTATTGTCGTGCCATACTTAGTGTTAATTGTTTATTTTGTGTGAGGCCGAGGGACGGACTGCGGTCGTCGTCTTCGATTGACGCCTATTTAATTTTATATAGTTTTATTTGTGTCGAGATGGACATTTGTCTAAAAAGATATATTATATAATCTCTAGTTAGTAAAAAGAACAAATATAATTTGTAAGAGCGACCCATTTTATGCCGGTATCTAAGGTCGACTACGAAAATTATTGAACTAATAACACGTTATTTTGTATATTAAATCTAGTAACCTTTGATGGATATTTTATTGTATTACTCCTGTTTACCTTCCTGCACCTAATCTCCTGATATTACATCGAGATTCGGCCGGTCTGCGTTTAGAGAAGACCCATTGTTAGTCTCCGGGTGCTTAGGCCGATACACACTAATGAGTAAACGACCACTTTTTCCTCGCTTTGCCCATGGTACGGTTGGATAGTACAGTTACCGGACCACGTTTCGGACATCCTATTTTTATTACACAAGTGACAAATATGATTGGTCAGAAAAGAATTCAGAATTTCATTATTTTTAACCCGGGTAAACTTACAAATTTATGTGTTTTTGGGAATTTAACTAAAATTTACTTAAAAAAATAAAAATTACTAGTGATGTCCGCTACACTACAAACAAAACTTGATATTTTTATTTAAGGTAAGTAATTGAGAATAATACTAACACCAACAAAACAACGTGGCACCCATTCTAACATATGGAGTTATATTTTGGGGAAACTCCACGAATTGGGAAGCGGCGTTTAAGGCACAAAAGAAATGTATAAGGTCCATATTTATGTAAATTAAACATGATTGATAGCTGCAAATCTTATTTTGTACAATTAAAGCTACTAACGCTACCTAGTATATATATTTTCGAAATTGTGCTATTTGTGAAGAAAAATATAAATAAATTCGAGAAACTTAGCAGTCGAAGACACAATATGAAAATACACATGCCTGCTAACAACACTGCACATGTGAACAAAAGTATATTCTGTATGGCCCCATGCCAAGTATTTTACGTAAGACGCTCGCGTCCAATGCTTAGTACTTGTTCTGTGCTAAAAGGCTTCCCAACGATGATACGTTTTTTTAACCTGTAGGGATTTGTATCTAGGTTCCTACCAATAAAATTTTAAAAAGTGAAGAATTTATTCTTTCGTTATAATATTAAAACAGACTGCGGGCCGCACATAGATGAACCGCGGGCTGGTTTAAATAATAACGTGCATTCTGTTAAAAGTATACTTGAAAGAAGAAAGAAGAAAAGGAAGAAAAAGATTTATTTTTGTACACTGAACGAAACACACTTAAATTATTACAAAGAAAAAAATAAAACTAAAATCAGAAAATAATGTAAAAATAAAAAAATAAAAAATAAAAAAAATAAAATGAAATAATGCTCACTGGCAACACCACATCCCCCAGATGTTTATGTACGAATTAACAAAAAGTCAGTTTGTCAGTGAGCAGATTACAATACAAAATGTAAATGAATTAAAAAAAAAAAAATTAAAAAATAAAAATTATTTAAATAAAATATGTAATGTTTGAAAGTGTGTGTCCCATTAGTGCCAAAAATTTGGACAACAATTGCTTGCAATTGCATTTATGTAGCAACAATTGCTTGCGTGCTATAGTGTTGCGGTAATTCAAATTCAAACAATTTATTTGCGTAATATGGGTTTACATGGATCTTAAATTGGTATAATAGAGTATCACCATACTCAGCTTATTAGCATGCAAAATTTTATATACTTATTATTATTCGTCATTTAATTTAAACATTAGATTGTTAGAAAGCATTAGGAATGAATATTAAATAATTACAAGACATGTCAGAATTAATTAGAGTATTCTAAGAAAACTAAAGTAAAATATTGATTACTAGCTGTTGCCCGCGACTTCGTTCGCGTGAAAATTCAGATGGGTGCCTCTATGAGAATAGTGCGTGCCTGATTTTATGGCAATCGTACATTGTATCAGTATTATCCGTCTCTATGGCGAATCCAGTTTAAACCCGCTACCGCTAAAACTGACAAACCACTTTCACACAAACTTGCGACTCTTATTTGCCCATTTAATAAGGGTGGTTTCTAAATATTAAAAAAAGAGTATTTTCTAGTAATTTGGTAATCCTACTATAAAAACTATAGAAGTTTCATACAAACTTTGCCACCCCTTTATACCCCCTTAGGGGATGGATTTCGCAAAATTCCGTCTAAGTGAGCACCTATATTCTAATAGGAATGACAATGCAAAGTTTGAGATTCCTAGCACTTGTTGTTTCTGAGATTTCGTGATAAGTGAGTGAGTGACCTTTTGGGCTTCGCTCGCGTGAATGTCGTTTTTTCCAATAGACATTTTTATATTGTTTAAATACTGTTTTTCATACTATTTTTTATCTCCCCCTCACTCCCTCTCACTTCCCCCTCACTTCCCCTCACTTCCCCGTTACTTCTCCGTCACTTTCCTCTCACTTCTCCCTCACTTCTCCCTGACTTTCCCCTTACTTCCCTCTGACTTCTCCCTGACTCTCCCTTCACTTCTCCCGCATTTCCCCCACACTTCCTCTTCACTTCCCCATCACTTTCCTCTCACTTCCCCATAACTTCCCTCTCACTTTCCCCTCCCTTCCTCCTTCTCCTCAGTTCCTGCTTTTCCTCCATCCTTTCCCTCCCTCCCCCTCCCTGTAAATTTCGAGTTGCTAGCTTCAGAAGCTAAAGATCTTTGTCTAGAATATTTCATCCCTAATTTCACCCTTCTAAATCCACCCCTGTTAAAATAAAATTATAAGGATATTTTTTATTTAAATAGAAGTATTCCAAAATAAAATTTCAAAACTGTAAGTTAAAAAATGAAGAAGATTCATATAATCGATTTCATCCCTTTTCACACACTTTGGAATTAAATTTTAAAAAACCCTTTTTTAGTACAACCTCTAGACATTTAGACAAACACACCCTCCAAATTTCAAGTCGCTACGACCAGCAGTTTAGGCTGTGCGTTGTCTGTTAGTCAGTCAGTCAGTCAGGACAAAGCCTTATATAATATGTATGGGTGTATGGATGTATGGATTAGACGTATAGCCATCGGGGATCAAAGCATACAGGCTGCTAGGAATGCTAACACGTAATAGATCCACATAAAGCTGACCGTGCGAAAAACAGCTAATACTTAGATCCACGCCCACAACTTTCAGTTGTGTCTGACCTTGGGCTTTATTAATTGTCATCGCGAAACATAGGCTCACTGGAAACTGGACTCATTTAAAACTAAACGGAAGATTGTTTAGAATGAGCGGAATCCGGAAAATAAAAACGCTATCAGCTATTCCGTAACCTGTTAAAGTCTCTGTTTCTATCAGATTTCGTAGTAAATTAACAAATGTTCGACGTGATTCTTTAAATTGGCATAACTTTTTTATTTATGAACCGATTGACTTGAAACAAACACTAAATGTTAAGTGAAGCTTACCAAAAGGTATTAGTTAAAACCATATCCAAATCGGATAAGCCGTTTCTGAGATTAGCGTGAACAAACGCACAGACAAACAGACAAACAGACAAACAGACTAACAGACAAACAGACAAACAGACAAAAATTGTAACAATCATTGTTTTGGGTTCTATTTGCGTTGATAAAGGCCCCAATAATTTTTTTTCTCATATATCTTCCATGTACAGACAGCGATCGGTTACATTTTTATTATATGTATTGATACAGTTCAATTAATTTCAATAATTATATAATTTAGTTATGAATATATATAAAATAATGTCACAGTCATATAAAAGATTTATCTGCTAGGTATTCCTTGACAGAATAGTAAGCTTTGGCAAGCAGTAACTTTTTTTACACCACGCTTAAATGTAATAAAATTTGTAGCATTTAACAATTCTATGGGTAAATGATAGGTTAGGTTAGGTTAGGTTAGGGTTTTTTTTAATGTCCGCACACTAGATGCGGCCGGCCAACTGATCCTCCAACATAATCGGAGCCCTTGCTTTCTGATATATTTTTTATTGCTTGATTATTGGTTTTATTTAGGTAGGGTTTAGGGGTATTACTATTTTTTATTTACAATTGTAGTTACTAATTTTGCCTTCACTATGCTGGTTATACTGATGTTATTTTTAAAATCTGATTTCTTATTTTATTTTTACAATGTTTTATATTTACTATTTATATTTATTAACTTTTTATTTGCAAAATTTATTTTCTTATTATTCTAAAATTAACGGTTAAACTTACACAATTTATAACTTAACAAATAAACACATAGTATGTGAGAAACTCACAATTCAGATTCAGGTGTATAATAAAACTGCTTGCTTCGTAACAACGATTATATATTCCAATCACTTCTGCTTATATATTTATATACAATTACAATTATTATAAAGTAATGAAATAATTAGCAACTGTACAGCTTTTAACACACAGGTAATATTCGACGTCTGTCTTGGTCGAGCTATACGATAAGAATCCCCTTTTTTAAAAACATACCATCATTCTGTTCGTTCAGTTTATGGTACTTTGAATCAACTAACTTACTTTTATTGATCAAAACATGAATTAATTAATGCCATCATCAAATAGGGAAATAAATTAAATATGAATGTATATAGAAAATAAATAAACTTGATTTAACTGACAAATTTGTTAAACAATGTTAAAAAATCATGAATTCATTACATTCGGCCGTCCGACTACGTGCGATCTCCTGACGCACGGTATATAATCACGTAAAATAATTTATATATATTTAAATAAGTTGTACAATTCACTACTAGTTCGCTACTAGCACTATTGATATAAAACAGTTTACTCGGAACGAAGTAATTTAATTTGAGAAAACCGGGGGAGGTCATTCAGAGCCGGAGAATCTTAACACCGCGATTCAGCCGACCTGCACAACACCATCTATCGAGGTTGCACTCAACATATATTTAAACATTCTATTATTGTTCTATAATCAAATACAAATGTTTCATAATAAAAATAGAACTATGTTGCCTTACTTAACATACCGGCCACCATGGACAGAGTGTCCATAAGAAGCTATTGTACATAATTACAAACAAAAATGAATTCCCCTACTTTGATAAAGGTAAACTATTATCAACAAAATTAAAAGTATAGAAGACACTAAATTACAACTTTGAATATTGCAATAAAAACAAGTAAAACATCTAAAATTTAAGTTGTAAAATAGTTAAAACAATAAGTTTAGATATGGGTCTTTTAATTAAAGAATTTTTACATTTAAGTGAAACAACACGTGTAAGTTTGTCCATTCTAATGTGCTTGTCAGTTATGATACCGTACAACCATCTTGCCGGAGGCAGATTATCCTCTATAACTAGCACCAAATCGCCAAAAAATGCTTCAGAAGTTAGATCACTCACAACTGGCCATACAGATGAATAAACAAATGTACCCCTTTGTGCCGTGATAGCCATGATCCTTTGTTGGTCTGACAGCATAGTCAACTCCAATTTGAAAAATGGACAACAAAAACTGACACGTGCGTCTGGTAGTTGACCCATCAATTCTTGATTGGTTTGAGCAGCATGTCGAATTCTTACAACACACTTATGCACATGCTGTTTTACAAGAGCCTTTGCTATTATGATCCAATACTGCGTTCTTAAATAATTCAGTAGTAGCTGTGGTCTTCCATGGTGGTTTACCTTTGACTTGTATGCTCTCAATTTCTTTCAGGAAATTCTCTTGTTGGCATAATCGAAGTAAAGATTTATGATATACTTTATTTGCTGTAAGCCCATGTTTAATTTTTGAAGTTGTTTTCGCTCGATCAGTCACTGTAAAGAATCTTCTACAATATGAAATAAATCTGGTAGTTATATCTTCTTTCATTTCAGTAGTCACATGACACACACTTTTCCTTTTCTGTTCTTCCAAGTCTGTTTTTCTAAAACTGCCTTTGCTATAATGGACTGTATTTTCTTGTAACCACTTCGGACTGTTCTTCCAGTTTTCAATTTTAGAAATCTCAGTTGGATTTATTCCGCGCGATGTGGAATCTGCTGAAATGTCTTCGGATTTGACATGAGACCACTGACCGGTATCTAATATGTTCATTATTTCAGAGACCCTGTTTGCAACAAACGTCTTCCATTTACTAGAATGACTACTTATACAATCAAGTACTACGCTAAAATCAATCCAAGCGTGTATGTTTTTCATGGGGATGTCTAATATTGTTGAGAATTCCTGGAGTAATTTAGCCAATAATAGAGCTAAATGAGGACCAACCATCAAGTTCTTGTTTAAGGACAACCTATTATTAAGGGAACACGATGCATCAAATACAACTATTACTTTAGTTGTACTTCTATCATTTTTAACTACAGCATGATGTGAAAAAGCTGCAGGTTTGCATATATCACTAGGCGGCACTATTTTCATATGCCCCAGTGTTGAATATTCATCAATGACTTCCGAATATTGAATCCGTGATGCTGGATTGTTTTCTAACTTTTTATCTTCACATAATTGTTCTTCCTCTGTTGAGTGTAACTTGTTGCTACATAGAGGCTCTTCTTGCTCCCAAAATTTCTTCAATGTATCATCGGTAGATAGTTTAGTGTGCATGGTAACAATTCTATTTGGTAGAATCGTGCTACTATTACATGGTGTGTGTATACAGCCTGAGAGGATCCATCCCAATTTGGTATTTTGTGCTAAAGGAAAACCAGGTAGACCCTTGATAACACCGTCCATTAAAATCTCACAATAAACTTCTGCACCTAACAACATATCGATTTTGTTTGGCGAACCAAACCATGGATCGGCTAATTGCAACTTTGAGAGTTGTGATGACATAGCCTTCATGCTAATGTTTCTTTCAGGAAGAAATGATGTTAATTTATTTAGAACATGAGCTTTTACATCAACTGTGAAGTTGGGATCATGGCATGACTGAATCTTTATGTTTACAAACCATTTAGACTGCACCTGCAGTGATGTAGTCTGGTCAGTGCCAAGTCCTGAAATAATGCTCCTGTTCGGCATCTTCTTCAAACCAAGCATTCGTACTGCTGCTTCGGTTATGAATGAAGACTGAGACCCTTGGTCTAAGAGAGATCTCAAAATATATGCGCCTGTTCTTGATTCTACCTTTATCAAGGCAGTAGCTAACAAAACTTGACTATCCAAGTTGGAGAAACAAGCTACAATATTTGATGATCCGACTTGCGAATTTGATGGTGAAGTTGCATCCGAACCATCTTCCTTCTGATCACTAGAGCCTTGGTCACTCTTCGTGACTGATTTGAAATGAAGTAAAGAGTGGTGTTTCCTTCTACAAATACGACAAGTGGTTGTATGACGACATGAAATTACAGAATGGTTTGTCCCAAGACAATTAAAGCACAACTTATTAGTTTGGACAAACTTTCGCCGCGTTTCAACATCTTGTGATGCAAATTTCTTGCAATGACTAAGTCTATGATTTTCTGAACAAAAATTGCAAAACAACGCGGTTGTCACATGCATAACCTTTGAAACATGAGTACTGTAATTAGACTTGTTTGCTTTGTTATCTAAAAATTCAAGGGATCTGAAACGTTCATCTAGAAAATCAATAAAATCACTTAATTTCGGTAATTCGTCTTTGGCTTTACTAATTTGAGCTTCCCATAATTTCCTAGACTCTGTTTCAAGCTTTAAACTAACAATATAAATGACAATTATGTCCCACGATGAGAGATCAACACCTAGGTTATGTAAAGCATTGAAACATTCATTTGTAGTATCTAATAATTCTTTAATTGCACTAGAAGATTCAAATTGCATATTTCGTTGACTCATAAAACGTTTTAATATACAATTAGCCAAATGCCTTTTATTATTGTAACGACTTTCTAGCTTATCTCAACATATTTTATAATTAGCTTCAGTGATCGAAATATGACGCAAAAGCTGCTCGGCTTCACCGGTTAAATAACCCTTAAGATAGTGTAACCGTTGAACGTCATCCAATCCTTTGTTGTTGTGCACTAATGATAAAAATAAATCTCTAAAACTAATCCACTCGGCGTAATTGCCACTAAAACTCGGAATTAAAATCTTAGGCAACTTAACAGCACGGGATTGGTCAGCGTTATTAAGTTTAGGATCAGACAATACAATATTGGAATCAGTTTTAAATGAACGCATACACTCCTTCAATTCAGTCTTGTAATTCGTGTAGAGTTCTTCTGTCATCTCATAGGCATCAGTAGTGTAGTAATCAGTCTTCATTAACTCTTTACTATCAAAATCAGAGACAATGATTCTATGGGTGTCTTGATATAAAGTCCAATAGCTTTCCAATGTCTCTAGCCGAGTTTCCACATACGACCATGTCATTCTGTCTTTGGGTGACTTTTTGAAATTAACTCTGGCTTTGTGTATCTTATTGCATACATCTTCCTGAATCTTTATTTGTGACTCCATATTTCAATCAGGCGTTAATCTAGTTATTTATTACACGACAGAAATAACTTTTCGACTCCGATATCAGCGAAGAAAAATATAATTTGAAATCTTCGTAAAATATTCTAAGTCAATAGAATTTCAGTTGCAAATTTTCTAAGTGTTTTATTCCTTGAATTTTTACTAAGTCAATAAAAGAGTACTCACAGTTTCACTTGATACTTAGGTTCAAGATCACTTGTCTCACCAACACTCTTTCGGCTCTAGTTCTGCCTTTGACTCCGCTCCTTGCAGTGCTGCACTCCTTGATTGCAGTGGGATCCGTTGTAACACAATTCGTTTATACTTCCTCCACCGTGACTACTAATTCTAATCCGACTCGATTAGGACCATGTACAATTCACTACTAGTTCGCTACTAGCACTATTTAAATAAAACAGTTTACTCGGAACGAAGTAATTTAATTTGAGAAAACCGGGGGAGGTCATTCAGAGCCGGAGAATCTTAACACCGCGATTCAGCCGACCTGCACAACACCATCTATCGAGGTTGCACTCAACATATATTTAAACATTCTATTATTGTTCTATAATCAAATACAAATGTTTCATAATAAAAATAGAACTATGTTGCCTTACTTAACAAAGTATATTAATAAAATATAACATTTTGTATAAATCAACTGTTAACTAATCATATCTATATATTTTATAACTAAGTATTAATAATATTTCATTACATTCGTAGAACAATTTTGTAAATCCAACATACTAAATTAAATTTGATTTAAATACATTGTGAACTAATCTATATATTATATCTGGTTAATAATTCATTAGATTAGGCTATTGTTTGGACTCAGATTGATCTTGCTGCAGTTCATTGTCACTTTTATTACTTTCGCTATCAGAAGTACTACTACTACTACTAGTCACTACATTTACAGTATCATTTTGTTCGGACACATTTATATTGATCCATGGACGAATCCTGTCTACTGCTACCACACTATCGAATTTATTCTTACGTTTACTAAAACCAGGTATTTCGACAATTTTATACCTATCTTTACCTAAAACTTTTGCTATTTTGAAAGGGCCTACAAATTTGGACATCAACTTAGTACTATTACCTTTATTATTAAAATTAGTCCTAGTTATTTTAATTAAATCTCCTTCATTATACGTCGGGGCAGGAACTCTATTTTGATCGTAGTTTTGTTTTTGTTTAATCTGACTAGATTCGATATTTGTACGAACTTCTTGCCTTACTTCTGTAAAATTGGGATTAGGCTCATTATTGACATCTAACATATTACTTAGGCTATCTTTCAATCTGGTGCCAAACAATGCTTCAGTAGCTGTTTTCTGAGTGGTGGAATTTGTGGCATTATTAATTCCCTACTGAATTTTGCCTAGACATATGTCCCAGTTCCGTTCGTCCTCACCGTCAGAATATTTTGCAAGTGAACTTAAGATCGTTTGGTTGTATCTTTCGGCTTGGCCGTTGGCTCTGGGACATGCGACAGCATTCAAAACATGTTTTATGCCATAAGTATCACAAAAGGATTTAAAAGCTGCTGAAGTAAAAGAGGTACCTCGATCCGATATTATTCGGGATGGTAAACCGAAGTCATAAAAAAATATTCAATAATACTTTAACAGTTGTTTTAGTTTTTGTATCCTTAACAGCTCTTACAAACAAATACTTCGTAAATCCATCCACTATGGTGAGAATGTAAACATTGCCGTTCTTACTTTTGACAAATGGACCCAAGTGGTCAATGTGAATGGTGTGGAACGGAATGCTTACTTTCTCTATCGGATACAACTGACCATTCTTATGTCGTGACGTATTATCCTTATTATAAGCGCATTTAATACAAGACCTTACATACTTCTTAACAAATCTACGTAACTTCGGAAACCAGAAAACAGATTGGATTCTCTCCGTTGTCTTCGATACACCTAAATGACCAGCGTCATCGTGGTTAGACTTACATATTTGCCATCGAGCCTCGCGAGGAATTACTAAACAAAGCTTATCATCAACTCTCCTGTACACCCTACTATTCTTAACGACATAATTTCTTTTAATTTCTTTTGCTTCTCCATCTGACTCAGGTTCAAGAATTTTATATATTCGGGATATATCAGGATCTGTCATTTGTAAAGTCAAGAGCCAGTTATCAGTTTCAATACTATATACTGTGACTGCAGAATTATCGATATCTTCAGGTGTTAATTTTGTGTTACGACTCAGTGCGTCCACATGAGCCATACGGATGCCTGGACGGTACTCTATATTAAAGTTGAATTCACTTATTAAAAGCCACCACCTAGCTATTCGGGGTATTAAATCGCGTTTAGTTAGTGTTGTTCGAAGGGCGTTACAGTCTGTTACAATTTTGAACTGTATACCCAACAAATATACCCTAAATTTCTTTAATGAACATACAATTGCAAGGGTCTCGAGTTCGTAAGAATGCAAGTGACGCTCCTCGGGGGTAGTTTGCCGGCTAAAATAAGTTATTGGTTTAAGAGCGCGTGGCTCTAGCTGCCACTGCAACAATATCCCACCCACGCCTAAAGAACTTGCATCGGTATGCAACTCAGATTCAAAATTAGGGTTGTATAGCGCTAAAATTGGTCGGTCAATTAACTTGTTTTTTAAGGTAATATATGAATGGGATTCTTCATCTGTCCATTTAAAGACATTGCCCTTTTTGAGTAAGTTCGTTAGAGGCCTAGCTATTTCCCCGAAACTTCTAATAAATTTTCTAAAATAACCAGCTAATCCCAAAAACTGACGGATTTCATGTACGTTCTGGGGAACTGGAAACTCTTTAACAGCTAAAATCTTATTTTCGTTAGGTCGTATGCCCTCGGCAGAAATCTCATAACCTAAATAGTCCAGGGAATTATCGAAGAAACGGCATTTAGATAGTTTTAAAGTAAGCCCATCCTGCCGCAACAACCTCAAAACATCCTCTAACCTCATAAATCCCTCCTCCAAGGTAACCGATGGTACAAGAATGTCATCCAAATAAGCCAAAGCTGATTCATGACGTTTACTACCTAGCATTGCATTCATTAGTCTCTGAAATACAGCTGGAGCATTCGCAAGGCCAAAAGGCATCCTTTTGAATTCGTAGTGCCCATCCGGCGTTACGAATGCAGTTAGTGGACGACTCTTTTCCGCCATTGGCACCTGGTAGTACTCAGAAGCCAGATCAAGGGATGTAAAAAAATTATTGCCACTAAGTTTTGTCAATTGATCGTCGATTATCGGCAAAGGAAAACGATCTTTCATAGTCTTATTATTAAGCGCCCTATAATCGACACATAAACGCTGTTCCCCTGTCTTTTTCCTCACCAATAGAATAGGACTAGCATAATTTGAATTAGACTCTTGTATTATGTCATTTTGCAACAAATCATCTATTATCTCCCTAACCTGACCCCTTTCCGAAAAAGATAATCTATACGGTCTGTAAACTACGGGTTTATCATCTAATAAATCTATTTTCATTTCAGTTGAGTTGATACAACCAATTTCTCCTAGATTGAATGCAAAACAATCACGATAATTAAGTAAAAGTGAATGAAGTCTACATAATGTCTCTTTATCAATCTGGGGACCAACTTTTATATCAGATATTAGTAAAGGTTCATATTCTGAACTATCTTTCATTACTCTATTCGTATAAGTGGTACTTCTCTCAACAAAACAAGTTCCTTTAGCAATAGGCTACTTCTTGTGTAGTGTAAGGTTTTGACCAGATAAATTGGTCACAGGCAAACAACACTTCCCATTAATAACCCTATAAACCCCCTGGTGCAAATAATGCTCTTTCCTAGGTTCGCAATTGCAGTAACCTTCAATATATATATCTCCACAGTAGTCAACGTCAGATGCAATAACTTCGACTAAGCCTGATAATGTTATATCGGTATCGTTATCAATGTTTAACTTTAAACACTTCACCGGCTGTATTATAGTATCGGTATCGGGACTCTGATAAAACGTTAACTGCTGGCTATTCTTAAATACTGTTACGCAAGGAAGTTTAGTTACATTTTGTCCTATAAGTAAAGCTGACTGAAGAAACTGATTGCTAACTACCAATACCTCTACATTAACCTCAACTTCATCTAATTTCAGATCAACATTGCTCCTATATACTGGAAAAACTTTAGAGTTACCGAATCCTTTGATTACTGGCAACTCTGTTAAAGTTTTAGCTAAATTCAGACTTCGAGCATCAGATTCTCTGATTAAGCTACATTCGCTGCCGAAATCAACAAAAGCAATTAAGGATTTATCGTTTACCTTAACGGTTTTGTAAAATTTGTCGCTATTTTTATTGAAAGTAGATATAGTCAAAATTTTTCGATTCTGGCTATCTGCCTGTTTGGGTTCGTTTCGTAAGATTAATGGCTCTAGTTTACAATTTCATTGTGTGTTCATTTGCTGTCTGTATTTCTGTTTATGTTCCGAATATGGCTGAGCTCTGCACTGCAGTGCAGCGGCGGTCTTCAAACTTGCAAACTATGCTTGCACATTTGCAAACACGCCCTGCACTGTGGTGCAGACCCATAGCAAAATATGTCCGTATAAAAATAAATTATTAAATTAAAATTATCAAATAAAAATTTAGACCTAAAAATTATATCAATATATTTATGTAGAATAGTTATGGAAAAAATATTGCAAATTCAAATGTAAATTAAAACTAGAATCAGGCATAAAAATTTGTAAATTAATATTGTAAACAATTTAGTAATACCCTATATTTACCCTATCTATATAAAACAAATAATAAGCAATTAAACTAAAAAGAAAATAAGGACTCTGATCACGTAGAGAGTAGAGGATCCGTTGGCCGATCGCACTTTAAGTGCGGTCATTTAAAAAAAAAAAAAAAACCTAACCTAACCTAACCTAACCACTTGCTATTTTTTGAAATTTTCTTTTGGTTTTATGTTGTTTGTTGACTAATTAGCAGGTAGTTTTTATCCCTTGGTTATACTCCAACGGGACACGTGTCAAATTACACATCTTTCAGGACTTTAGTACATTTTGACGAAATTTTTGCAGTTTTTAATTTTTCTATAGCACTAGACCTATTCCAAATTCCTGTGAATCATTTGTTATGGCTTGAGGACGGTGAGACCTATCTAGGGATACCTCTGGATCGCTTTTGCACCCTCTGAAACATACAAAAACAGTTAAAACAGTGGTGTCACCGCATACTTTTCAGTAAATTTTTGAACAAAGTCGCTAACAACTTTTGACCGTGAACCCTGGTGGTGTCCGGAATAGTCTCCTCGTGTAGCTGGTGATCAGCCGCGTCTTTTGACACCCCTCGCGTCCAGATCGGGCGAAGGGAACTTGAAAAATTGCCCGTCCAAACCCACCCTTTATTGTTTTAATATTTACGACAGCAAGCTTTTAAGCTGTACACCAGACATAGGTGGGCAAAACAAGAAATTTTCACGAAAAAATTTTATATAGAATTATTTGACATATCTTTAAACAGGGTCAGCGGCACCCCTCACACACACCATTTGTATTGTTTGATTGTTAATTGTTTATTGTTTACTGTATTTGTTTGTGTTGACTTTTGACTATTGTCTTTTAACCATAGCATAAGAAATTTGACTATTTTAAAAAAAAAAATTTATCATTTTATTAAATTATATTGACAATTTACAAATTTTACTATTTTAAAAGACTTTACTCTGTCAATTTTATTAATTTATAAAAATAACTTATTATACAACTTTATTATATTATTTATTTTATATACCTTATTATTTCAACTTATGGTCTATTGAACAAAAGTTAATTAGGCTAAATTTGTTTGTGATTGTCTTGCTATTGCATTTTAATTATTTTACAAAAACTTTTAAATTATATTGTTAATTAATTAATAATCATTATATACAACTTCTACAAACTTTTATTTTAAATTTGATTGTATATCTCACAAAGTTAGGCTCACCATGTTCGGTTTCCGTACGCCCACAAAAGAGCCCAGCACGTCGCAGACGGCGGCTCCTGTGGCGACCGGTTCCGGGGTAGCGCAGGTCAGGCGTAGCATAGGGGAGATCGAATCGAAGCTGAGGTCTTCGACTTCGCCTCCCCTAAAAACCGCGGCGCCGAAAAACAAGGCTGCCCCGGCTCCGGTCGTCAAGGAGTCCAAACCTAAACATCCTAGCCGTCTTGCGGAGGCCAAGGCGTTGTTGATAAGGGCTAAAACCCAGATCAACAACAGCCGCAACTTCCGCACAGACATCAAAAACGACGTGCTGGAGGCCGTCGATCGGCTCTATCAGATTATAAAGGAGCAGGCGGCCGAACATGGTGAGAAGGTGGAGTTGGTGGCCAAGGATATAGTGGTCAAGCACCAACAAGTGGAGAGGCCTAACGAAGCAGCATTAATTTTAAAACTCGAAGAACACGGCAAGTTGCTAGAAGAAACTAAAAAGGAAATGGCGGGCCTCAGAGAGGAGTTACGCAAGGCACCGGTGTCCTATGCGAGTGCAGTGGCCGAACCCCCCAAGCCCCAAGCTTGGGGAGCGTCGGCCATGCACTCCATAGTAATTAAGTCGACAGATGAAATGGACACCGGTGACCAAGTAATACAAAAAATAAGATGTGCCGTAGAGGCCATAAAGGAGGGGGTCCAAGTGGATAGAGTCCGCAAAATTAAGGACCAAAGAGTCATTTTGGGCTGTGCATCGGCGGAGGAGCTGGAGCGCGTGAGGGCCAAGCTCCAGAACAATAGCAAGGACCTACACATCGAGAGCATTGCAGGCAGGGACCCGCTGATCGTCCTAAAGGACGTTATGTCCTACAACACCGACGAGGAGGTGCTGAGGGCGCTTAAGGCGCAGAACAAGCACCTCCTCAAGGACATCAGCGGGGACGATGACCGGATGGAGGTCAGATATCGGAAGAGGACCAGGAACCCGTTGGTAGCCCACATCGTGGTGAAGGTGTCGCCTCGATTGTGGGGCTGCCTAACGGGGGCCGGGGCCGTCCATATTGACCTCCAGCGGGTCAGAGTTGAGGATCAGTCCCCCCTGGTGCAGTGCTCTCGGTGTCTAGGATACGGGCACACAAGGAGGCTGTGTCAGGACACTGAGGAAGTGTGCAGCCATTGTGGAGGGCCGCATCGCAAAGACGCGTGCAAGGAGAGGCTTGCGGAGCGGCCCTTCTGCTGCAACTGCACAAAGGCCGGGTGTCCTGACACAGGGCACAACGCCTTTGACTCCCAGTGCCCAGTCAGGCGGAAGTGGGACACCTTAGCAAGGTCAGCAGTGGCCTATTGCTAAGGTGTTCCATTGGAGCGAGGCTGCCGATACACAGCTCAGAAAATTGTCCGTGCCGTGTGTTGTCCATTTGTGCATACTGTACAGACCGCACTCTACATTCACCAGCACCGCACCACAGCGCAGTCCAGGACCTGCACGGCTCTGTCTCTTGGACAGCATTATAAGAAATGCATGCCAGAGAAGAGTACCGGTAGCAGTCTCCCTCCGTTCTGAGGGAGAAGTTGGCAATGCGCTGTGGTCGGCTTCTAGTGTCGGCCTGTGCAGTGTGCACAATGGAGGGGTAATTGTTGTGTTGTTTCGTTGTGCTTTGACCTCTTATTTGTTCTGTCCTTTGGTTGTTTCTGTTATTTCTTTGGGTGAAGTAGGGAATTACTGTGCAGACGAAAAAACGGCTGAACTCTGCACTACAGTGCAGTAGCGGTTCTCCGAACTGCAAACTAAGCTTGCACTTTGCAAAACACGCTCTGCACTGTGGTGCAGATTCATAGTGAGATAATTGTATCGTACACAGTTACTGACTAAAAATATTGTAAATTAAAAGTAAAAAATAAGTAAGTAATAATAGTATTAAAACAAGTGGGAAATAAAATAAAACATAAAACAGAAATAAAGGAAACATTGGAAAATAAAAGGTAAATAAAATATGTAACATCCCCTACTCTAATCCAACAAAAACTAATAAATGTGCAATAAAATTCTAACTGGTAAACAAGGGCTCTGACCACGTCAGAGGATCTTTAAAGTGCGGTCATAAAAAAAAAAAACCTAACCTAACCTAACCTAACTAGAGGTTATGTGTGCCTACAATAAGATGCCAAGTGTGCTTTAGCTATTAGAGGCCATGTATGCCTTTAGAGCCATGTGTGCTTAGCTGTTAGGTTATGTGTGCCTACAATAGGAAGCAAAGTGCGTTACTGGAGGCTATGTTTGTCTACTGAACCATGAGTGTTTAGGATGTCTAGAGTAGAGGTCATGAGTACCTACGATAGGAAGCCAAGTGTGTTTTAATAAGAAGCTAAGTATGATTATAGAATGGTTTGTCTACTGAAGAGCATTAACGTTAAAGCTAGGTTATTATATTTTGCTTTTAATCAAGGATGACTTTATATCATAATATTTTAATTAATTTTATTATATATATACCAAATGAAAATCAGGTTTTATTATTAACACGGTTAAACAATAAATTGATATTGATGACATGATTACAATGATATTTTATTCTTTTGAGGTATGAATTCCGACGAAGCGATGACTCCTGAAGGTTCTCCTACTCGTAAAGATGAGCGCCGAAGAAAACGTAAACGATCCTCCTCCAAAGCAGCAGCTAAGTCTAAGAAAGCCAAAAAGCATTCAAGGAGGAGACGCAAGCAGTCGTCCAGCTCTACCTCGTCTAGCAGCGAGTCGCCCCGTAGTTCACGAAATTCAAATAAGAGACGATCCAAGGAAAGAGGCAGTTGGTCTACTAAAGAGGTATTTGATATGTTTAATACCTTTCAAGAACATAAAAGCAAGACGAATAATTTTAATAACAATCTATTCAACAATGTGATACCAGAATTTGATCCGTCGAGTAAAACTCAGAATATTGACTGTTGGGTTAGGAAAGTAAACGAATGTGCCGTAATCTATGAATGGAACGAGAAGCAGATCATACATTTTGCTCTACAAAAACTTTCTGGTTTGGCAAAGAAGTGGTTTGAAGCCCTTCCTAGCGTTGTTTTCAGTTGGTCAGAGTGGCAGGACAAACTCATAAGAGCTTTCCCAAATGAGCAAAATTATGGTCGGCTTCTCGAAGAAATGTTAGCGCGCACTACTCGTAGTAGCGAAAGCCTGCGTGAGTACTTCTACGATAAGTTAACGTTGTTAAACAGATGTGAAATAAGAGGCAAAAAGGCCGTCGATTGTATTATTCACGGAATACTAGATAAATCAATTAGAAGCAGTGCACAGGCACTGACTTGTAGAGAACCAGAAGACTTATTGAATTTTTTAAGCTCTCAACGCCCTATATTAGAAAATAATAAATTTATCAGGAAACGTAGCGATAATATGATAGTTCGACCGGGTAACACGGCAACACCCTCGAGCGAAAGTTCAGTAATTTGTTTCAATTGCCGCTCAAAGGGACACCCTTACTTTCGATGCCCCAAACCCCTTATTAAATGTTTAAAGTGCCAAAGAGTAGGTCATAATAATGATAATTGTAAACTAGAGCCATTAATCTTACGAAACGAACCCAAACAGGCAGATAGCCAGAATCGAAAAATTTTGACTATATCTACTTTCAATAAAAATAGCGACAAATTTTACAAAACCGTTAAGGTAAACGATAAATCCTTAATTGCTTTTGTTGATTTCGGCAGCGAATGTAGCTTAATCAGAGAATCTGATGCTCGAAGTCTGAATTTAGCTAAAACTTTAACAGAGTTGCCAGTAATCAAAGGATTCGGTAACTCTAAAGTTTTTCCAGTATATAGGAGCAATGTTGATCTGAAATTAGATGAAGTTGAGGTTAATGTAGAGGTATTGGTAGTTAGCAATCAGTTTCTTCAGTCAGCTTTACTTATAGGACAAAATGTAACTAAACTTCCTTGCGTAACAGTATTTAAGAATAGCCAGCAGTTAACGTTTTATCAGAGTCCCGATACCGATACTATAATACAGCCGGTGAAGTGTTTAAAGTTAAACATTGATAACGATACCGATATAACATTATCAGGCTTAGTCGAAGTTATTGCATCTGACGTTGACTACTGTGGAGATATATATATTGAAGGTTACTGCAATTGCGAACCTAGGAAAGAGCATTATTTGCACCAGGGGGTTTATAGGGTTATTAATGGGAAGTGTTGTTTGCCTGTGACCAATTTATCTGGTCAAAACCTTACACTACACAAGAAGTAGCCTATTGCTAAAGGAACTTGTTTTGTTGAGAGAAGTACCACTTATACGAATAGAGTAATGAAAGATAGTTCAGAATATGAACCTTTACTAATATCTGATATAAAAGTTGGTCCCCAGATTGATAAAGAGACATTATGTAGACTTCATTCACTTTTACTTAATTATCGTGATTGTTTTGCATTCAATCTAGGAGAAATTGGTTGTATCAACTCAACTGAAATGAAAATAGATTTATTAGATGATAAACCCGTAGTTTACAGACCGTATAGATTATCTTTTTCGGAAAGGGGTCAGGTTAGGGAGATAATAGATGATTTGTTGCAAAATGACATAATACAAGAGTCTAATTCAAATTATGCTAGTCCTATTCTATTGGTGAGGAAAAAGACAGGGGAACAGCGTTTATGTGTCGATTATAGGGCGCTTAATAATAAGACTATGAAAGATCGTTTTCCTTTGCCGATAATCGACGATCAATTGACAAAACTTAGTGGCAATAATTTTTTTACATCCCTTGATCTGGCTTCTGAGTACTACCAGGTGCCAATGGCGGAAAAGAGTCGTCCACTAACTGCATTCGTAACGCCGGATGGGCACTACGAATTCAAAAGGATGCCTTTTGGCCTTGCGAATGCTCCAGCTGTATTTCAGAGACTAATGAATGCAATGCTAGGTAGTAAACGTCATGAATCAGCTTTGGCTTATTTGGATGACATTCTTGTGCCATCGGTTACCTTGGAGGAGGGATTTATGAGGTTAGAGGATGTTTTGAGGTTGTTGCGGCAGGATGGGCTTACTTTAAAACTATCTAAATGCCGTTTCTTCGATAATTCCCTGGACTATTTAGGTTATGAGATTTCTGCCGAGGGCATACGACCTAACGAAAATAAGATTTTAGCTGTTAAAGAGTTTCCAGTTCCCCAGAACGTACATGAAATCCGTCAGTTTTTGGGATTAGCTGGTTATTTTAGAAAATTTATTAGAAGTTTCGGGGAAATAGCTAGGCCTCTAACGAACTTACTCAAAAAGGGCAATGTCTTTAAATGGACAGATGAAGAATCCCATTCATATATTACCTTAAAAAACAAGTTAATTGACCGACCAATTTTAGCGCTATACAACCCTAATTTTGAATCTGAGTTGCATACCGATGCAAGTTCTTTAGGCGTGGGTGGGATATTGTTGCAGTGGCAGCTAGAGCCACGCGCTCTTAAACCAATAACTTATTTTAGCCGGCAAACTACCCCCGAGGAGCGTCACTTGCATTCTTACGAACTCGAGACCCTTGCAATTGTATGTTCATTAAAGAAATTTAGGGTATATTTGTTGGGTATACAGTTCAAAATTGTAACAGACTGTAACGCCCTTCGAACAACACTAACTAAACGCGATTTAATACCCCGAATAGCTAGGTGGTGGCTTTTAATAAGTGAATTCAACTTTAATATAGAGTACCGTCCAGGCATCCGTATGGCTCATGTGGACGCACTGAGTCGTAACACAAAATTAACACCTGAAGATATCGATAATTCTGCAGTCACAGTATATAGTATTGAAACTGATAACTGGCTCTTGACTTTACAAATGACAGATCCTGATATATCCCGAATATATAAAATTCTTGAACCTGAGTCAGATGGAGAAGCAAAAGAAATTAAAAGAAATTATGTCGTTAAGGTTAGGTTAGGTTAGGTTAGGTTAGGTTAGGTTAGGTTAGGTTAGGTTAGGTTAAATAGCTAGGCCTCTAACGAACTTACTCAAAAAGGGCAATGTCTTTAAATGGACAGATGAAGAATCCCATTCATATATTACCTTAAAAAACAAGTTAATTGACCGACCAATTTTAGCGCTATACAACCCTAATTTTGAATCTGAGTTGCATACCGATGCAAGTTCTTTAGGCGTGGGTGGGATATTGTTGCAGTGGCAGCTAGAGCCACGCGCTCTTAAACCAATAACTTATTTTAGCCGGCAAACTACCCCCGAGGAGCGTCACTTGCATTCTTACGAACTCGAGACCCTTGCAATTGTATGTTCATTAAAGAAATTTAGGGTATATTTGTTGGGTATACAGTTCAAAATTGTAACAGACTGTAACGCCCTTCGAACAACACTAACTAAACGCGATTTAATACCCCGAATAGCTAGGTGGTGGCTTTTAATAAGTGAATTCAACTTTAATATAGAGTACCGTCCAGGCATCCGTATGGCTCATGTGGACGCACTGAGTCGTAACACAAAATTAACACCTGAAGATATCGATAATTCTGCAGTCACAGTATATAGTATTGAAACTGATAACTGGCTCTTGACTTTACAAATGACAGATCCTGATATATCCCGAATATATAAAATTCTTGAACCTGAGTCAGATGGAGAAGCAAAAGAAATTAAAAGAAATTATGTCGTTAAGGTTAGGTTAGGTTAGGTTAGGTTAGGTTAGGTTAGGTTTTGGGAGGGGGTCGCCTCCTTTTGCGAGCAGGTAATGCTCGCCAAGGAGGCGGCCGAGCGGGAGAGGGAGCTGACCACCTTGCTCCCCGCCCGTCGCGTCCGCCCCGGACGTCGCCGTGGGGCGCTCCGGGATCTCCAGCCACCGTAGGAGGAAGCCTGCGGGCGGCGATTGGGCAATCGCCGCTCGAACAGCACAGGCCCGAGAAGGCGGCGTACGTGTTCCACGAACGCCTCTCGATGGAGGAAGGGGGGCTAGGCCCCCCAAATCAGACGGGGCCCGCTCACGTTGAGCGGGCCGTGGCCCGTCGGGGTCGCGGATGAATGCGCGAGCGTCTCCCGTGACCCCGGCACTCTGGCCGTCTGGAGGAACACCGTGGGTTTTAGTCGGTATGCCGGTCGCTGTCTCATTGTGGCCGGAGAGTCCGACATAACCCCCGCCTCGCCCAGGCGGGTGCGTACTCGTAATGAGTTTCCCACGAAAAAAAAAAAAAAAAAAAAAGGTTAGGTTAGGTTAGGTTAGGTTGGGGCACTATTAGGACAACCTCCCCGTGTGCCTGGATGCCGTAGTTCCTATCTGGATACGTCCGGTGGGAAGTGCATGTGTCCAGGCCGGTGTGCCCTGGGCGTCTGTCAATCAATTCCAGGTTTGATTTCAGACCTGGAATTCATTGGCAGATGGCGAATAGTCCTACAGAGGGGTCTCCTCGGAGACCTCCAACTCGTAGACCTGGCTCTCTCGCGAGAGCCGGGAACGAGGGCCGAAGCCTCTAGGGGTATAGGCTGCGAGGAAGAAAACCTCTATAAAAAATTACCCCCGCTTTCCACATGTCTCTCTGTTAAGCAGAGAGCATTGTGGAGAGTCCAGGGTGGAGCAGTGTCGGATTCTCCGGCACTGCTCTGCCAACTCGTAAACCCGACTCTCTCGCGGGAGTCGGGAGCGAGGGCCGTCTCCCTCCGGGGTGGGGGCTGCGAGGAAGAAAACCTCTATAAAAAATTACCCTAGGAAGGGCCTGGCATGCATTTTGCTGCCAGGCACTTCATCTCGTAATCCTGACCCAGCGGTGTTGGGGGCGAGGGCCGCCACCCTTCGGGGTGGGGGCTGCGAGGAAGAAAACCTCTATAAAAAATTACCCTCAGGCGGGCCTGGTATGCATCCTTGCTGCCGGGCGGCAACAAGGGGTTTACCTTGTTGCCACTGCCGCTATGGGCGGACGGATGGTCTGGTACAGACCACCGTTCGGCCGACTCGTAACCCCGTCTTGATAAGGCGGGAACGAGGGCCGCCACCCTTGGTCGGTGGAAGGGTGGGGGCTGCGTGGAGAGTCCACTGTAAAAAACCCCTAACACAAGCTGTTTGCCGTGGTGAGGTGTGCGTGGCAGGGTAGGGTAGTCCCTGTCGTTAACGGCAGCCAGAAATGGCGGCTAGTCGGCGGCGCAAGGCCGACCCCAGACGGATACCTGTCGCCCTCCGGTTTGGGTTACAAATGTAGACTTGCCCGTGTATTGGGGGATCTCTGCACGGGTGGACCTTTAGTTCTCCCCCACTCGTGGGATTTACTATGGATAACAATTTAAAAAAAACAAACTTAGAATTAGGAGAAAAGAGGGCAGCGGTCGTTGTCTTACAGCGATTGCCTGCGGAGGGGCTGCGCACGCCCAGTTCTGCGCGCCCGAAGGGCACACAGTCGTGTGCAGAGGAGGCGGGCTCGATGTCCACGGACAGTGAGCCCACCGTCGTCGCTGTGGATGGCGCTTCAGCCAGAGATTTCTGGCGGAAGCGCTCTCGCGCCGACGAGAATAACCCGGGGTCGGATTCGGCCTCGGGTTCGGAGGAGGCGCCAGACGGCTCGCAGTCGCCAGTCGGCTCGCGCACAAGAGCCGCTAAGCGCGGACGGGGCCAGGGTGCCCTCAAGCACGGCCGATACGTCGGCGTCGGCCAGGCCCGCAAGGAGGCGGCGGAGGCCAGGCGCGCGGCGGCCCGTGAGGCTGAGGAGGCGGACTCGGACCGCCGTATCGCCGAGGTTACCAAGCGGGTCTCGGCCGATAGGGCGTCCCGGCTGTCGGAGGTGCTTACGGATGCCTCCGACGTGGAGGAGCTCACGGCTGGTGCCTTAAGGGAGCGTTTGGAGGTCGCGGTAGGGGCAATCCGCACCATTGCCAAAATTTCCAAGCACCTGAAAGGCACCAGCCAAAAGGGCTTGAAGGATGCGGCGGCATCCATCGCCGAGGTGGCGGAGGTCTTGTTTAACAGGACCTCCAGCGAGGAGGTCAGGAGGTTGCGGGCGGAGAACGTCCGTATGGCTGCCCAGATGCAGGCTCTTAGGGAGGAGCACCAGGCGCTGCGGGCGGACCTTGCGGCAATCCGCCGTGAGCAACCAGCGCCCGAGGACGCGGCGGCAAAGAGGGGCGAGCCGGATGTTCTCCAGCTGATCAAACAGCTGAGCGCACGCTTCTCCGTGCTGGAGGGGAAGGTGTTGCGTCCCCCTCTTGCGGCGGATCGCCGTACATATGCGGCAATTGCAGCAGGTCCTTCGACCCAGCCTGTGGCTTCGCGGGCGGTACCACCTGCGGCGCCACCCTCACAGAAGACGGCAGTTCTGCCTGCTGTTGCTCGGCCAGGCCCTGTTCCTAAGAAAGGAAAAAAGGGAGGTGCGCCAACACCATCGCAAGCTGCGGCTCCCGCTCCCAAGCCCAGAGAGGGCGGATGGGAGATGGCGGGAGCCAAGAAAAAGAAGAAGGCAGCGGCTAAAAAGCGCAGCAAGGCAGCCAAAAAGCAAGCTGCCAAAAAGGAGGCCGCGTTGCGCGTGCCTAAGTCAGCGGCGGTGGTGTTAACGCTGCAGCCGGCGGCGATAGAGAGGGGCACAACTTATGCTCAGCTCCTCTCTGCAGCAAAAGCTAGCATTAACCCAGCAGAGCTGGGCATAACATCTGGGCTACGCTGCAAGCCCACGCAGACTGGCGCTCGGCTCCTAGAAATTGCGGGGGCCACAAGCGGCGAAAAAGCGGACGTCCTTGCAGCTAAATTAAGGCTGCTCTTCCCAGCGGAGGACGTTCGCGTGTCCAGGCCTACGAAGTGTGCTGATCTTCGTATCGCGGGCCTGGACGATTCCGTCACGGCGGACGAATTGGCCGCTGCCGTCGCTCGTGCGGGGGGCTGTGCCCCCGAGCAAGTGAAGGTAGGCGTGGTCCGACCAGACCGCACTGGGATGGGGACGGCCCTAGTGAGCTGTCCTGTGGCGGCGGCCAAAAAGCTCGCCGACGGAAAACGCCTGCTTGTGGGCTGGGTGTCGGCACAGGTGAAACACCTGGGGCCCAAACCAGCGAGGTGCTACCGCTGCCTGGAGACAGGCCACCTAGGCGCGCGGTGCACCTCGAAGGAAGACCGCAGCAATTGCTGCTTCCGCTGCGGTCAGCCCGGGCACAAAGCCGGCTCGTGTGAAGCCACGCCGCACTGTGTCATCTGTGCGGCGGCAGGCAAGCCGGCGGAGCACCGGGTGGGCTCCAAGACCTGCGGCCGGCCTAATGCGACCGGGAAAAATAAGAAGGGGGCAGCCAAACCGCCGTCGAAACCAACTGGCGGTAAGGATGTCGCAAGTCCCGTGGAGGGAGCGGAAATGGACTGCCAGTAATGGCCCCACTCCGCTTCCTCCAGGGGAATATTAACCACTGCGCCAGGGCTCAGGACCTCCTCCTGCAGACCATGGCGCAGTGGAACATCAATCTGGCAGTGGTCGCCGAGCCATACTACGTCCAGCCCCGGGACGACTGGGTGTCGGACCGGGGTGGCTCGGTGGCCATCATGTCGTCGCCCACAGTGCCCCTCGTTTGCTGTTCGAGGGGCCAGGGCTTTGTGGCAGCGCGCCTAGATAGTCTCGTGGTGGTTGGGGTGTATTTCTCCCCCAACCGCCCTCTCGCCGACTTCGAGGCCTTTTTAGCCCTATTGGGTACTGTCGTCGCTCGAAGCCACCCTCACCCCGTTCTCGTCCTCGGGGACTTCAATGCCAAATCCACGGCTTGGGGTTCCCCGGCAACGGACGTCAGGGGGGAGGTGCTCGAGGAGTGGGCCGTGGCACACGGCCTACTCGTTCTCAACCGGGGAGCCGTTAACACGTGCGTGCGTCAGCGGGGCGGGTCGATTGTCGATCTCGCCTTCGCCAGCCCCGCACTAGCCCGCCGTGTCGTGGACTGGCGCGTCATCGAGGAGGTGGAGACTCTGTCGGATCACTTGTACATCCGATTCGACGTCTCCGCCGAAAACCGTGGCGCGCCGGCCAGAGCGGCCCCGGGAGAGAACAGTCCGCGTTGGTCTTTGAGACAACTGGATCGGGAGGCGCTCCTGGAGGCTTCCATCGTTCAGGCCTGGGTGAGAGCACCGGACAGGCCTGAGAACATCGAGATGGAGGCCGAGTGGTTCCAGGAAGCGATGTCGCAAATTTGTGACGCGGCGATGCCGCGGGTCCGACGCAGACCCGCCAAGCGTCAGGTGTACTGGTGGTCGCAGGCGATCGCACAACTGCGTCGCGACTGTGTCGCGGCGCGCCGCCAGTACACCAGACTCCGCAGGAGGCGTCGCCGCCCTCCCGATGCCGAGGCCAGGGAGGCGGAGCTGTACGAGGCGTACAGAGCAGCCAAAAAACGGCTGCAGGTGGCCATCTCGCGGGCCAAAGATCAGGCCCGCGAGCAGTTTTTGGAGACTCTGGACCGTGATCCCTGGGGGCGTCCATACCTTTTGGTACGGGGCAAACTTCGCCCGTGGGCGCCTCCACTGTCCCAGAGTCTCCAGCCACAGCTGCTGGAGGAGGTGGTGGCTGCTCTGTTCCCTCAGAGGGCGGAGCACCCTCCTCCGCTGATGGTTCTGCCTCCCATGGCTCCCAACGCGGACGACGACGACGTACCCGAAGTGACCCGGGTAGAGCTTCGAGCTGCGGTGAAGAGGCTTCAAGCCAAAAACACCGCGCCAGGACCGGACGGCATTCCAGGCCGTGCGTGGGTCCTGGCCCTTCGGGAGCTCGAGCCCCGACTGTTAGGGCTCCTCAGTGCGTGCCTTGAGGAGGGCCGATTTCCGCTGCTGTGGAAAACCGGCAAGCTGGTCCTCCTCAAGAAGGAGGGGCGCCCGGCGGACTCTCCGTCCGCCTACCGGCCCATAGTGCTTCTCGACGAGGTGGCGAAGCTCTTCGAGCGTATCGTCGCTAGCCGCCTCGTCGAGCATCTCAGGGAAGTAGGGCCGGATTTGGCGGACAACCAGTTTGGTTTCCGCCGCGGGCGCTCCACCGTGCATGCCATCATGCGCGTGAGGAGTCTGGCGGAGGACGCGTTGTCCCGGGGCGAGGTGGTGTTGGCGGTGTCGCTCGACATCGCCAACGCGTTCAACTCCTTGCCCTGGAGCTGCGTTAGGGAGGCACTCGTCTACCATCGAGTGCCGACCTACCTCCGCCGAATTGTCGGGGCCTATCTTAGTGATAGAGCGGTAGTTTACCCGGGTCGCAATGCTCTCGGTCGGCGAGAGATGACCTGCGGTGTTCCACAGGGATCGGTTCTCGGTCCGCTCCTGTGGAACATCGGCTATGACTGGGTCATACGAGGCGTCCTTCTCCCTGGTGTCGTCGTGACGTGCTATGCCGACGACACCCTCGTCACGGCTCGGGGGAAGGACTACAGGCGCGCTGCCATCGCAGCTACGGCTGGGGTCGCGCAAGTCGTGGGTCGCATCCGGCGGTTGGGTCTCGAGGTGGCCCTGGCCAAATCGGAGGCCGTTTGTTTTCACGGTCCCCGAAAGGGGCCACCTCAGGGCTCCCACATCATTGTTGGGGGCGTACGGATCGGCGTCGAGTCGACGCTGAGATATCTCGGCGTCGTCCTCGACAGCCGGTGGAATTTCATTGAGCATTTCCGCCGGCTGGCGCCCAAGTTATTGGGCGCCGCCGCCGCCTTGGCGAGGCTGCTCCCCAACCTCGGGGGGCCCAACTCAACCTGCCGGAAATTGTACGGAGGGATCGTGCGGTCCATGGCCCTGTACGGAGCGCCCGTATGGGCTGCCAACCTGGCGGCCCGAAACGTTGCCGTCCTACGGAGGCCGCAAAGGGCCATGGCCGTGCGCATGGTGCGCGGCTACCGCACGATCTCATTCGAGGCTGCGACCCTATTGGCCGGATCCCCGCCCTGGGACCTGGAAGCCGAAGTCCTCGCGTCATTATTCCGATGGCGCGAGGAGGCGGCGGAGCGGGACCTGCGACCTCTGCCTCGAGAGATCGAGGCGCAGCGGTCCCAGCTCCGCACAGTCCTAGTGGCGGAGTGGAAGGCGCGACTTGCGCGACCAAGTGCAGGGCACGCCACGGTGGTGGCGGTAAGTCCCGTCCTAGAGGAGTGGCTGGAGAGGAGGCACGGCGTCCTCACGTTCCGGCTGACACAGGTACTCACCGGTCACGGGTGCTTCGGCACGTACCTGTGTCTCATAGGCCGGGAGCAGACGTCCGTCTGCCACCACTGCGGGGTCTGCCCGCGCGACACGGCGCTCCACACGCTCGTGGAGTGTCCAGCGTGGGCGGACCAGCGCCGCGACCTAGTTGCGGCGCTCGCGACGGCCCAGCTCTCGCTGCCGGCCGTGGTTCTGTCCATGGTCCGCAGCGAGAGGGCTTGGGAGGGGGTCGCCTCCTTTTGCGAGCAGGTAATGCTCGCCAAGGAGGCGGCCGAGCGGGAGAGGGAGCTGACCACCTTGCTCCCCGCCCGTCGCGTCCGCCCCGGACGTCGCCGTGGGGCGCTCCGGGATCTCCAGCCACCGTAGGAGGATGCCTGCGGGCGGCGATTGGGCAATCGCCGCTCAAACAGCACAGGCCCGAGAAGGCGGCGTACGTGTTCCACGAACGCCTCTCGATGGAGGAAGGGGGGCTAGGCCCCCCAAATCAGACGGGGCCCGCTCACGTTGAGCGGGCCGTGGCCCGTCGGGGTCGCGGATGAATGCGCGAGCGTCTCCCGTGACCCCGGCACTCTGGCCGTCTGGAGGAACACCGTGGGTTTTAGTCGGTATGCCGGTCGCTGTCTCATTGTGGCCGGAGAGTCCGACATAACCCCCGCCTCGCCCAGGCGGGTGCGTACTCGTAATGAGTTTCCCACGAAAAAAAAAAAAAAAAAAAAAAAAAAGGTTAGGTTAGGTTAGGTTAGGTTAGGTTAGGTTAGGTTGGGGCACTATGGGGCACTAATATGGACAACCTCCCCGTGTGCCTGGATGCCGTGGTTCCTATCTGGATACGTCCGGTGGGAAGTGCATGTGTTCAGGCCGGTGTGCCCTGGGCGTCTGTCAATCGTTCCCAGGCTTGATCTCGGGCCTGGAAATGATTGGCAGATGGCTGATAGTCCTACGGGGTGGTGCTATGTCGGAGTTTCTCCAGACACTGTGCCGCCCCTGCAGAGGGGTCTCCTTGGAGACCTCCAACTCGTAAGCCTGGTTTTCTTGCGAGAACCAGGACCGAGAGCCGCCACCTTTAGGGGTAGTTTAGGCTAGGCTAGGTTAGGTTAGGTTAGGTTAGGATAGGTGGGGGCTGCGAGGAAGAAAACCTCTATAAAAAATTACCCTAGGAAGGGCCTGGCATGCATTCTGCTGCCAGGCATTTCATCTCGTAATCCTGACCCAACGGTGTCGGGAGCGAGGGCCGCCACCCTTCGGGGTGGGGGCTGCGAGGAAGAAAACCTCTATAAAAAATTACCCTAGGAAGGGCCTGGCATGCATTCTGCTGCCAGGCATTTCATCTCGTAATCCTGACCCAACGGTGTCGGGAGCGAGGGCCGCCACCCTTCGGGGTGGGGGCTGCGAGGAAGAAAACCTCTATAAAAAATTACCCTAGGAAGGGCCTGGCATGCATTCTGCTGCCAGGCATTTCATCTCGTAATCCTGACCCAACGGTGTCGGGAGCGAGGGCCGCCACCCTTCGGGGTGGGGGCTGCGAGGAAGAAAACCTCTATAAAAATTACCCTAGGAAGGGCCTGGCATGCATTCTGCTGCCAGGCATTTCATCTCGTAGTCCTGACCCAACGGTGTCGGGAGCGAGGGCCGCCACCCTTCGGGGTGGGGGCTGCGAGGAAGAAAACCTCTATAAAAATTACCCTAGGAAGGGCCTGGCATGCATTCTGCTGCCAGGCATTTCATCTCGTAGTCCTGACCCAACGGTGTCGGGAGCGAGGGCCGCCACCCTTCGGGGTGGGGGCTGCGAGGAAGAAAACCTCTATAAAAAATTACCCTCAGGCGGGCCTAGTGTGCTTCTTGCTGCTGGGCGGGCAACAAGGTGTTACCTCGTTGCCACTGCCGTTATGGGCGGACGGATGGTCTGGTACAGACCCCCGTTCGGCCGACTCGTAACCCCGTCAGGATAAGGCGGGAACGAGGGCCGCCACCCTTGGTCGGTGGGAGGGTGAGGGCTGCGTGGAGAGTCCACTGTAAAAAACCCCTAACACAAGCTGTTTGCCGTGGTGAGGTGTGCGTGGCAGGGTAGGGTAGTCCCTGTCGTTAACGGCAGCCAGAAATGGCGGCTAGTCGGCGGCGCAAGGCCGACCCCAGTCGGATATCTGTCGCCCTCCGTATTGGGTCACAAATTTAGACTTGCCCGTGTATTGGGGGATCTCTGCACGGGTGGACATTTAGTTCTCCCCCACTCGTGGGAATAATTATGGATAAAATTAAAAACCTAAAACTTGACGTAGACGTAGGAGAGAAGAAGGCAGCGGTCGTTGTTTTGCAGCGACTGCCTGCGGAGGGGCTGCGCACGCCCAGTTTTGCGCGCCCGGAGTGCACCCAGTCGGGTGTTGAGGAGGCGGGTGAGATGTCCTCGGATTCTGAGGCGTCGAGCCTGGTCTCTGTGAGAAGCACTAGGAGTGCTATGAGCGTGGGTAGCGCAACCAGCAAATTCTGGCTGAAACGCCCTCGCTCGGCATTGGATAACCCGGGCCAGGATTCGGCTTCGGGTTCCGAAGAGGCGTTGGCTGGCACCACCAACACGGCTCCCAAGCGCGGAAGAGGCCAAGGGGCATTAACACACGGCCGATTCGTGGGAATCGGCCAAGCCCGGAAAGAGGCAGCTGCAGCCAAGCGTGCGGCGGCAAAGGAGGAGGCGGAGGCGGAGTCAAATCGCCGAATAGCTGAGGTCACCCAGCGAGTGTCCGCGGTCAGGGTGTCTCGGCTATCTGAGACATCTGTAGATGTCTCGGACATGGAGGAGTTGCCTGCTGGTGCCTTGAAGGCGCGGCTTGAGACTGCAGTGGGTGCGATTCGCACCATTGCGAAAGTCTCGAAGCACCTAAAAGGCACCAGCCAAAAAGGGCTAAAGGAGGCGGCGGCTACAATTGTTGAGGTAGCGGAAGTCCTCATCAACAGGACTGCCAGCGAGGAGGCCCAGAAGCTGAGGGCCGAGAATGCGCGTCTGGCGGCCCAGATTCGAGTGCTCAGAGAGGAGCACGAGGCGCTGCGGGCGGACTTCACAGCGATCCGGCGCGAGCGCCCTGCCGTTGTTGCGGCGCCAAAGGACACCGAGACCGAGCTGGTCTCGCTATTCAAACAAGAATTGGCGAGACTGAATGCTCGGTTCTCGGTGATAGAAGGGAAAGTTCTGCGCCCTCCCCTCGCGTCAGACCGCAAATCTTTCGCGGCTATAGTAGCGGGTCCATCATCCCGGCCTGTGACTTCACAGGTGGCACCATCACCACCACCTGCAGCGCTGCCAACGCAGGCGGCAGCAGTTCTGCCTGCTGCCGTTAAATCGGCCTCTTCGCCCAAGAAGAAGAAGAAGAAGAAGAAAAAGGATGTGCCAACGCCAGCACAAGCTACGGCTCCCGCTCCCAAGCCCCAACAGGGCGGATGGGAGACGGCGGGAGCCAAGAAGAAGAAGAAAAAGGCAGCAAAGAAGGCAGCTAAGCAGGCTGCAAAAAAGCAGGCTGTGCTGCGAGCTCCCCGGTCGGCTGCAGTAGTTATTACGCTGCAACCGTCAGCCATAGAAAAAGGAGCAACGTACGGCCAAATTCTGGCCACTGCTAAGGCCCAAATAGACCCAGCGGAGCTGGGTATAGCGGCGGGTCTCCGGTGCAAGCCGACCCGGACTGGAGCCCGTCTGCTGGAAATACCCGGCACAACCAGCGGCGATAAGGCGGATGTCCTCGCCGAGAGACTGCGGTCGATATTTCAGGTGGAGGACGTCCGTGTCTCCAGGCCCACTAAGTGCGCAGACCTTCGTGTTTTGGGCCTGGACGACTCCGTGACGGCTGGCGAATTGGTCACCGCCGTCGCAAGGGTTGGGGGCTGTGCTCCAGAACTAGTGAAGTCCGGCGAAGTAAAGCCGGGCCGCAACGGAATGGGCACAGCCCTAGTGAGTTGTCCTGTGGCGGTGGCCAAAAAGCTGGCCGACGCAAAACGCTTGCTGGTGGGCTGGGTCTCTGCCCAAGTTAGGCTGCTAGAGGCCAGGCCGACCCGATGCTTCCGGTGCCTGCAGACCGGCCACGTAGGTGCGGTCTGCAAGGGTGAAGACCGCAGTGGTTGCTGTTTCCGTTGCGGTCAAACCGGTCATAGGGCCGCAACCTGCGAGGCAGCGCCGCACTGTGTAATATGTGCGGCGGCAAGCAGGCCGGCGGATCACCGGGTGGGAAAGGCCTGCACCAAGCCGGCCCAAAAGAAGGGCCGAAATGGGCCAAAAGCAGTGGCTAAGCCGCCAGCCAGCAAACCGGCTGGCGGTAACGAATCAGAACGCCCGGTGGAGGAAGCGGAGATGGACTGCCATTAATGGCCCCACTCCGCTTCCTCCAGGGGAACCTAAACCACTGCGCCAGGGCTCAGGATCTCCTCCTGCAGACCATGGCGCAGTGGCAAATTCATATTACAGTGGTCGCCGAGCCGTATTTTGTCCCCCCTCGGGACGACTGGGTGGTGGACCGGGATGGCTCGGTGGTCATCATGTCGTCGCCCACAGTGCCCCTCGTTTGCTGTTCGAGGGGCCAGGGATTTGTGGCAGCGCGCCTGGGTAGCGTCGTGGTGGTTGGGGTGTATTTCTCCCCTAACCGCCCTCTCGCCGACTTTGAGGCTTTTCTTGCCCTACTGGGTACCGTCGTCGCTCGAAGCCACCCTCACCCTGTTCTCGTCCTCGGGGACTTCAATGCCAAGTCCACGGCTTGGGGTTCCCCGGTCACGGACCTCAGGGGTGGGGTGCTCGAGGAGTGGGCCGTCGCGGTCGGCCTACTCGTTCTCAATCTGGGAGCCGTGCACACGTGCGTGCGTCAGCGGGGCGGGTCTATTGTCGACCTCTCATTTGCCAGCCCCGCACTAGCGCGACGTGTCCAAGGCTGGTGCGTCATCGAGGAGGTGGAGACACTGTCGGACCATCGTTACATCCGATTTGATGTCTCCGCCGAAAACCATGACGCGCCGGTCAGAGCGGCCCCGGGAGAGAACAGTCCGCGTTGGGCATTGAAACAATTGGATCGGGAGGCGCTCCTGGAGGCTTCCATCGTTCAGGCCTGGGTGAGAGCACCGGACAGGCCTGGAAACATCGAGATGGAGGCCGAGTGGTTCCGGGAAGCGATGTCGCAAATTTGCGACGCGGCGATGCCGCGGGTCCGTGGGAGATCCGCGAAGCGTCAGGTGTACTGGTGGTCGCAAGAGATAGCGACCATGCGCCGCAACTGCATCGCGGTGCGCCGCCGGTACACCAGATTTCGTAGGAGGCGTCGCCGCCCTCCCGATGCCGAGGCCATGGAGGCGGAGCTGTATGAGGCGTACAGAGCGGCCAAGAAACGGCTGCAGAAGGCCATCTCGCGGGCCAAGGATCAGGCCCGCGAGCAGTTCCTGGAGACTCTGGACCGCGATCCCTGGGGGCGTCCATACCTTTTGGTACGGGGCAAACTTCGCCCGTGGGCGCCTCCACTGTCCCAGAGTCTCCAGCCACGACTGCTGGAGGAGGTGGTGGCTGCTCTGTTCCCTCAGAGGGCGGAGCACCCTCCTCCGTTGATGGTTCTGCCTCCCATGGCTCCCAACGCGGACGATGACGACGTACCCGAAGTGACCCGGGTAGAGCTTCGAGCGGCGGTGAAGAGGCTTCAAGCCAAAAACACCGCGCCAGGACCGGACGGCATTCCAGGCCGTGCGTGGGTCCTGGCCCTTCGGGAGCTCGAGCCCCGACTTTTAGGGCTCCTCAGTGCGTGCCTTGAGGAGGGCCGTTTTCCGCTGCTGTGGAAAACCGGCAAGCTGGTCCTCCTCAAGAAGGAGGGGCGCCCGGCGGACTCTCCGTCCGCCTACCGGCTCATCGTGCTGCTCGACGAGGTGGCGAAGCTCTTCGAGCGTGTCATTGCGAGCCGCCTCGTCAAGCATCTCAGTGAAGTAGGGCCGGATCTGGCCGACAACCAGTTCGGTTTTCGCCGCGGGCGCTCCACCGTACACGCTATTATGCGCGTGAGGAGCCTGGCGGAGGACGCGTTATCCCGGGGCGAGGTAGTGTTGGCGGTGTCACTCGACATCGCCAACGCGTTCAACTCCTTGCCCTGGAGCTGCGTCAGGGAGGCACTCGTCTATCATCGAGTGCCGACCTACCTCCGCCGCATTGTCGGGGCCTATCTGAATGATAGAGCGGTTATCTACCCGGGTCGCAATGGCCTCGGTCGGCGAGAGATGACCTGCGGTGTTCCACAGGGATCAGTTCTTGGTCCCCTCCTGTGGAACATCGGTTATGACTGGGTCATACGAGGCGGTCTTCTCCCGGGCGTCGTCGTGACTTGTTATGCCGACGACACTCTGGTCACAGCCCGGGGGCAGGACTACAGGCGCGCTGCCATTACAGCGACAGCAGGTGTCGCGCAAGTCGTGGGTCGCATCCGGCGGTTGGGTCTCGAGGTGGCCCTGGCCAAATCGGAGGCCGTTTGTTTCCACGGTCCCCGGAATGGGCCACCTCAGGGCTCCCACATTACTGTGACAGCACAACCAAAGTCCCGGAGGAGTTGCGCACGCCCAGTCCTGCGCGCCCGGGCAGTGCACAGTCGTGCAGCATGGAGGAGTTAGGCGCGCTGTCTTCGGGCAGCGAGCCCATGATCGTCGCGGAGGGTGGCGCTTCATCCAGGGAGTTCTGGAGGAAGCGCTCCCATACCGATGAGAACAACCCGGGGTCGGATTCGGCCTCGGGTTCGGAGGAGGCGCCAGTCGGCTCGCGCACCAGAGCCGCAAAGCGCGGACGGGGCCAGGGCGCCCTCAAGCACGGCCGATACGTCGGCGTCGGCCAGGCCCGCAAGGAGGCGGCAGAGGCCAGGCGTGCGGCGGCCCGTGAGGCTGAGGAAGCCGATTCGGACCGCCGTATCGCTGAGGTCACCCAGCGGGTCTCGGCCGATAGGGCGTCCCGGCTATCGGAGGTGCTGTCAGACGCCTCCGATGTAGAGGAGCTCTCGGCTGGTGCCTTGAAGGAGCGCATGGAGGTCGCGGTAGGTGCAATCCGCACCATCGCCAAGGTCTCCAAGCACCTGAAGGGCACCAGCCAAAAGGGCTTGAAGGATGCAGCGGCATCCATCGCCGAGGTGGCTGAGGTCCTGTACAACAGGACCTCTAACGAAGAAGTCAGGCGGCTGCGGGCCGAAAATGCACGCATGGCTGCGCAGATGCAGGTGCTGAGGGAGGAGCACCAGGCGCTGCGGGCTGACCTCGCTGCGATCCGCCGCGAGCAGCCGGCGTCAGATGACACGGCGGCACGGAGAGGCGAGCCGGATTTACTCCAGCTCATTAAGCAGTTGAGCGCTCGTTTCTCCGTGCTGGAGGGGAAGGTGCTGCGTCCCCCTCTTGCGGCGGATCGCAGGACGTTTGCGGCTGTGGTAGCGAGCCCGTCGCCCCGACCTACGGCCTCAAAGGCGGCACCACCTTCGGCATCTACTGCGCGGGCGGCAGCAGTTCTGCCTGCCGCCGCTCGACCGGGTCCTGCGAAGAAGAAAACAGGAGGACCGGCGCCAGCGCAGGCTGCGACTCCCGCTCCCAGGTCCGGAGAGGGTGGATGGGAGAAGGCGGGAGCCAAAAGAAAGCGGCAAAACAAGAAGAAGAAGGCAGCGAGGAAGGCTGCAAAGAAGCAGGCGGCGCTACGCGCCCCCCGCTCGGCTGCAGTAGTACTCACGCTGCAGCCGGCGGCTGTCGAGAGGGGGGCGACGTACGCCAAAGTATTGGCCACGGCTAAGGCCCAAATCGACCCTGCCCAACTGGGTATAGCAGCGGGTCTTCGGTGTAAGACCACCCGCACCGGAGCCCGTCTGCTGGAGATACCAGGCACCACCAGTGGCGACAAGGCGGACGCTCTCGCCGGGAAGCTAAGGATGCTATTCCCGGCGGAGGACGTTCGAGTCTCCAGGCCGATTAAGACCGCGGACCTTCGCGTGTCGGGCCTGGATGACTCCGTCGCGGCGGGCGAACTGGTCGCCGCCGTCGCAAGGGCTGGGGGCTGTGCTCCGGAGCTCGTGAAGTCCGGCGAGGTAAAGCCGGACCGCAGCGGGCTGGGCACGGCCCTAGTGAGTTGTCCCGTGGCGGCGGCCAAGAAGCTGGCCGACGCCAAACGCCTACTGGTGGGCTGGGTCTCCGCCCAGGTCAGGCTGTTGGAGGCCAGACCGACGCGGTGCTTCCGATGCCTTCAGATTGGCCACGTAGGTGCTGGCTGCAAGGGGGAGGACCGCAGTGGTTGCTGCTTCCGCTGCGGTCAGCCCGGTCATAAGGCCGGCACCTGCGAGGCCGCGCCGCACTGCGTGGTGTGTGCGGCGGCAAGCAGGCCGGCGGATCACCGGGTCGGCAGGGCCTGCAACAGGCCGGCCAAAAAGAAGGGCAAAGGGCCAAAAGCCGTGGCCAAACCGCCAGCCAGCAAACCGGCTGGCGGCAAAAAACCTGATTGTCCCGAGGAGGGAGCGGAGATGGACTGCCAGTGATGGCCCCACTCCGCTTCCTCCAGGGGAACATTAACCACTGCGCCAGGGCTCAGGACCTCCTCCTGCAGACCATGGCGCAGTGGAATATTAATGTGACGGTGGTCGCCGAGCCATACTACGTTCCGCCCCGGGATGACTGCCGGAGGTTGTACGGAGGGATCGTGCGGTCCATGGCTCTATACGGAGCACCCGTATGGGCGGGCAATCTAGACGCCCGCAACGTCTGCGTGCTGCGGAGGCCGCAACGGGCCATGGCCGTGCGCATGGTGCGCGGCTACCGCACGATCTCATTTGAGGCTGCGACCCTATTGGCCGGATCCCCGCCCTGGGACCTCGAAGCCGAAGTCCTCGCGTCACTATTTCGATGGCGCGAGGAGGCGGCGGAGCGGGACCTGCGACCTCTGCCTCGAGAAATCGAGGCACAGCGGTCCCAGCTCCGCACAGTCCTAGTGGCGGAGTGGAAGGCGCGACTTGCGCGACCCAATGCAGGGCACGCCACGGTGGTGGCGGTAAGTCCCGTCCTCGAGGAGTGGCTGGAGAGGCGCCATGGCGCCCTAACGTTCCGGCTGACGCAGGTACTCACCGGTCACGGGTGCTTCGGCACGTACCTGTGTCGCATTGGCCGGGAACCGACGTCCGATTGCGTCCATTGTGGGGCCTGCCCACGCGACACGGCGCTCCACACTCTCGTGGAGTGTCAAGCGTGGGCGGACCAGCGCCGCGACCTAGTTGCGGCGCTCGCGACGGCCCGACTCTCGCTGCCGGCTGTGGTTCAGTCTATGGTCCGCAGCGAGAGGGCTTGGGAAGGTATCGCCTCCTTCTGCGAGGAGGTGATGCTCGCAAAGGAGGCGGCCGAGCGGGAGAGGGAGCTGACCACCTTGCTCCCCGCCCGTCGCGCACGCACCGGACGTCGCCGTGGGGCGCTCCGGGATCTCCGGCCACCGTAGGAGGATGCCTGCGGGCGGCGTATGGGCAATCGCCGCTCGAACAGCACAGGCCCGAGAAGGCGGCGTACGTGTTCCACGAACGCCTCTCGATGGAGGAAGGGGGGCTAGGCCCCCCCCCAAATCAGACGGGGCCCGCTCACGTTGAGCGGGCCGTGGCCCGTCGGGGTCGCGGATGAATGCGCGAGCGTCTCCCGTGGCCCCGGCACTCTGGCCGTCTGGAGGAACACCGTGGTTTTTAGTCGGTATGCCGGTCGCTGTCTCATTGTGGCCGGAGAGTCCGACATAACCCCCGCCTCGCCCAGGCGGGTGCGTACTCGTAATGAGTTTCCCACGAAAAAAAAAAAAAAAAAAAAGGTTGGGGCACTATAAGGACAACCTCCCCGTGTGCCTGGATGCCGTGGTTCCTATCCGGATACGTCCGGTGGGAAGTGCATGTGTCCAGGCCGGTGTGCCCTGGGCGTCTGTCAATCAATTCCAGGTTTGATTTCAGGCCTGGAATTCATTGGCAGATGGCGAATAGTCCTTCAGAGGGGTCTCCTCGGAGACCTCCAACTCGTAGACCTGGCTCTCTCGCGAGAGCCGGGAACGAGGGCCGAAGCCTCTAGGGGTATAGGCTGCGAGGAAGAAAACCTCTATAAAAAATTACCCCCGCTTTCCACATGTCTCTCTGTTAAGCAGAGAGCATTGTGGAGAGTCTAGTGGGGCAGTGTCGGACTCTCCGGCACTGCTCTGCCAACTCGTAAACCCGACTCTCTCGCGAGAGTCGGGAGCGAGGGCCGCCTCCCTCCGGGGTGGGGGCCGCGAGGAAGAAAACCTCTATAAAAAATTACCCTAAGAAGGGCCTGGCGTGCATTTTGCTGCCAGGCACTTCATCTCGTAATCCCGACCCAGCGGTGTTGGGGGCGAGGCCCGCCACCCTTCGGGGTGGGGGCTGCGAGGAAGAAAACCTCTATAAAAAATTACCTTCAGGCGGGCCTGGCATGCATCCTTGCTGCCGGGCATCGTGTCAGGGGCGACGGAATGTTCTGATACAGACATCCGTTCGGCCCGACCCGTAATCCTGAACGGACAGGGATGGGGGTCTTCGGACCGCGTGGAAGAAAACCACTATAAAAAATTACCCGAAGCCTAAGCTTGGCGCCGGCCAGGGGCTGCATGGCCGAGGGGAACTCGGTCCCAAGGCGTCACCGAGGGAACTCAGAGCGAATTTCGCCTTGAGTTCCTTCGGGTTCTCAAAAAACCCTCGAGGGAACCCACCCTCGTTAATCAAAGTAAAATCAAAATGAAATCGACGAAAAGTAAGACAATTACCCAGGTGGGTTCCGTCTGCACCGCAGACGGGGAATCCCACACCGGCGGAGTCCCGCCGGTCAGCCCCCATCGTATTCTGGGGGGGGCAACTGATCGTCCCGCTGTCTCAGCACGTGACAGCACAACCAAAGTCCCGGAGGAGTTGCGCACGCCCAGTCCTGCGCGCCCGGGCAGTGCACAGTCGTGCAGCATGGAGGAGTTAGGCGCGCTGTCTTCGGGCAGCGAGCCCATGATCGTCGCGGAGGGTGGCGCTTCATCCAGGGAGTTCTGGAGGAAGCGCTCCCATACCGATGAGAACAACCCGGGGTCGGATTCGGCCTCGGGTTCGGAGGAGGCGCCAGTCGGCTCGCGCACCAGAGCCGCAAAGCGCGGACGGGGCCAGGGCGCCCTCAAGCACGGCCGATACGTCGGCGTCGGCCAGGCCCGCAAGGAGGCGGCAGAGGCCAGGCGTGCGGCGGCCCGTGAGGCTGAGGAAGCCGATTCGGACCGCCGTATCGCTGAGGTCACCCAGCGGGTCTCGGCCGATAGGGCGTCCCGGCTATCGGAGGTGCTGTCAGACGCCTCCGATGTAGAGGAGCTCTCGGCTGGTGCCTTGAAGGAGCGCATGGAGGTCGCGGTAGGTGCAATCCGCACCATCGCCAAGGTCTCCAAGCACCTGAAGGGCACCAGCCAAAAGGGCTTGAAGGATGCAGCGGCATCCATCGCCGAGGTGGCTGAGGTCCTGTACAACAGGACCTCTAACGAAGAAGTCAGGCGGCTGCGGGCCGAAAATGCACGCATGGCTGCGCAGATGCAGGTGCTGAGGGAGGAGCACCAGGCGCTGCGGGCTGACCTCGCTGCGATCCGCCGCGAGCAGCCGGCGTCAGATGACACGGCGGCACGGAGAGGCGAGCCGGATTTACTCCAGCTCATTAAGCAGTTGAGCGCTCGTTTCTCCGTGCTGGAGGGGAAGGTGCTGCGTCCCCCTCTTGCGGCGGATCGCAGGACGTTTGCGGCTGTGGTAGCGAGCCCGTCGCCCCGACCTACGGCCTCAAAGGCGGCACCACCTTCGGCATCTACTGCGCGGGCGGCAGCAGTTCTGCCTGCCGCCGCTCGACCGGGTCCTGCGAAGAAGAAAACAGGAGGACCGGCGCCAGCGCAGGCTGCGACTCCCGCTCCCAGGTCCGGAGAGGGTGGATGGGAGAAGGCGGGAGCCAAAAGAAAGCGGCAAAACAAGAAGAAGAAGGCAGCGAGGAAGGCTGCAAAGAAGCAGGCGGCGCTACGCGCCCCCCGCTCGGCTGCAGTAGTACTCACGCTGCAGCCGGCGGCTGTCGAGAGGGGGGCGACGTACGCCAAAGTATTGGCCACGGCTAAGGCCCAAATCGACCCTGCCCAACTGGGTATAGCAGCGGGTCTTCGGTGTAAGACCACCCGCACCGGAGCCCGTCTGCTGGAGATACCAGGCACCACCAGTGGCGACAAGGCGGACGCTCTCGCCGGGAAGCTAAGGATGCTATTCCCGGCGGAGGACGTTCGAGTCTCCAGGCCGATTAAGACCGCGGACCTTCGCGTGTCGGGCCTGGATGACTCCGTCGCGGCGGGCGAACTGGTCGCCGCCGTCGCAAGGGCTGGGGGCTGTGCTCCGGAGCTCGTGAAGTCCGGCGAGGTAAAGCCGGACCGCAGCGGGCTGGGCACGGCCCTAGTGAGTTGTCCCGTGGCGGCGGCCAAGAAGCTGGCCGACGCCAAACGCCTACTGGTGGGCTGGGTCTCCGCCCAGGTCAGGCTGTTGGAGGCCAGACCGACGCGGTGCTTCCGATGCCTTCAGATTGGCCACGTAGGTGCTGGCTGCAAGGGGGAGGACCGCAGTGGTTGCTGCTTCCGCTGCGGTCAGCCCGGTCATAAGGCCGGCACCTGCGAGGCCGCGCCGCACTGCGTGGTGTGTGCGGCGGCAAGCAGGCCGGCGGATCACCGGGTCGGCAGGGCCTGCAACAGGCCGGCCAAAAAGAAGGGCAAAGGGCCAAAAGCCGTGGCCAAACCGCCAGCCAGCAAACCGGCTGGCGGCAAAAAACCTGATTGTCCCGAGGAGGGAGCGGAGATGGACTGCCAGTGATGGCCCCACTCCGCTTCCTCCAGGGGAACATTAACCACTGCGCCAGGGCTCAGGACCTCCTCCTGCAGACCATGGCGCAGTGGAATATTAATGTGACGGTGGTCGCCGAGCCATACTACGTTCCGCCCCGGGATGACTGGGTGTCGGACCGGGATGGCTCGGTGGCCATCATGTCGTCGCCCACAGTGCCCCTCGTGTGCTGTTCGAGGGGCCAGGGCTTTGTGGCAGCGCGCCTGGATAGTCTCGTGGTGGTTGGGGTGTATTTCTCCCCCAACCGCCCTCTCGCCGACTTTGAGGCTTTTTTAGCCCTAGTGGGTACCGTCGTCGCTCGAAGCCACCCTCACCCCGTTCTCGTCCTCGGGGACTTCAATGCCAAATCCTTGGCTTGGGGTTCCCCGGCCACGGACGTCAGGGGTGAGGTGCTCGAGGAGTGGGCCGTGGCACACGGCCTACTCGTTCTCAACCGGGGAGCCGTTAACACGTGCGTGCGTCAGCGGGGCGGGTCGATTGTCGATCTCGCCTTCGCCAGCCCCGCACTAGCCCGCCGTGTCGTAGGCTGGCGCGTCATCGAGGAGGTGGAGACTCTGTCGGATCATTTGTATATCCGATTTGACGTCTCCGCCGAAAACCATGGCGCGCCGGTCAGAGCGGCCCCGGGAGAGAACAGTCCGCGTTGGTCCTTGAGACAACTGGATCGGGAGGCGCTTCTGGAGGCTTCCATCGTTCAGGCCTGGGTGAGAGCACCGGACAGGCCTGAGAACATCGAGATGGAGGCCGAGTGGTTCCAGGAAGCGATGTCGCAAATTTGCGACGCGGCGATGCCGCGGGTCCGACGCAGACCCGCCAAGCGTCAGGTGTACTGGTGGTCGCAGGCGATCGCACAACTGCGTCGCGACTGTGTCGCGGCGCGCCGCCAGTACACCAGACTCCGCAGGAGGCGTCGCCGCCCTCCCGATGCCGAGGCCAGGGAGGCAGAGCTGTACGAGGAGTACAGAGCAGCCAAAAAACGGCTGCAGGTGGCCATCTCGCGGGCCAAAGATCAGGCCCGCGAGCAGTTCTTGGAGACTCTGGACCGTGATCCGTGGGGGCGTCCATACCTTTTGGTACGAGGCAAACTTCGCCCGTGGGCGCCTCCACTGTCCCAGAGTCTCCAGCCACAACTGCTGGAAGAGGTGGTGGCTGCTCTGTTCCCTCAGAGGGCGGAGCACCCTCCTCCGCTGATGGTTCTGCCTCCTATGGCTCCCGACGCGGACGACGACGACGTACCCGAAGTGACCCGGGTAGAGCTTCGAGCTGCGGTGAAGAGGCTTCAAGCCAAAAACACCGCGCCAGGACCGGACGGCATTCCAGGCCGTGCGTGGGTCCTGGCCCTTCGGGAGCTCGAGCCCCGACTGTTAGGGCTCCTCAGTGCGTGCCTTGAGGAGGGCCGATTTCCGCTGCTGTGGAAAACCGGCAAGCTGGTCCTCCTCAAGAAGGAGGGGCGCCCGGCGGACTCTCCGTCCGCCTACCGGCCCATAGTGCTTCTCGACGAGGTGGCGAAGCTCTTCGAGCGTATCATCGCGAGCCGCCTCGTCGAGCACCTTAGCGAAGTCGGGCCGGATCTGGCGGAAAACCAGTTTGGTTTTCGCCGCGGGCGCTCCACCGTGCATGCCATCATGCGCGTGAGGAGTCTGGCGGAGGACGCGTTGTCCCGGGGCGAGGTGGTGTTGGCGGTGTCGCTCGACATCGCCAACGCATTCAACTCCTTGCCCTGGAGCTGCGTTAGGGAGGCACTCGTCTACCATCGAGTGCCGACCTACCTCCGCCGAATTGTCGGGGCCTATCTTAGTGATAGAGCGGTAGTTTACCCGGGTCGCAATGCTCTCGGTCGGCGAGAGATGACCTGCGGTGTTCCACAGGGATCGGTTCTCGGTCCGCTCCTGTGGAACATCGGCTATGACTGGGTCATACGAGGCGTCCTTCTCCCTGGTGTCGTCGTGACGTGCTATGCCGACGACACCCTCGTCACGGCTCGGGGGAAGGACTACAGGCGCGCTGCCATCGCAGCTACGGCTGGTGTCGCGCAAGTCGTGGGTCGCATCCGGCGGTTGGGTCTCGAGGTGGCCCTGGCCAAATCGGAGGCCGTTTGTTTCCACGGTCCCCGAAAAGGGCCACCTCAGGGCTCCCATATTATTGTTGGGGGCGTACGGATCGGCGTCGAGTCGACGCTGAGATATCTCGGCGTCGTCCTCGACAGCCGGTGGAACTTCGTCGAGCATTTCCGCCGGCTGGCGCCCAAGTTATTGGGCGCCGCCGCCGCCTTGGCGAGGCTGCTCCCCAACCTCGGGGGGCCCAGCTCAACCTGCCGGAGACTGTATGGAGGGATCGTGCGGTCCATGGCCCTATACGGAGCGCCCGTATGGGCTGCCAACTTGGCAGCCCGGAACGTTTCCGTATTACGGAGGCCGCAACGGGCCATGGCCGTGCGCATGGTGCGCGGCTACCGCACGATCTCCTTCGAGGCTGCGACCCTATTGGCCGGATCCCCGCCCTGGGACCTGGAAGCCGAAGTCCTCGCGTCGTTATTCCGATGGCGCGAGGAGGCGGCGGAGCGGGACCTGCGACCTCTGCCTCGAGAAATCGAGGCGCAGCGGTCCCAGCTCCGCACAGTCCTAGTGGCGGAGTGGAAGGCGCGACTTGCGCGACCATCTGCAGGGCACGCCACGGTGGTGGCGGTAAGTCCCGTCCTCGAGGAGTGGCTGGAGAGGAGGCACGGCGTCCTCACGTTCCGGCTGACACAGGTACTCACCGGTCACGGGTGCTTCGGCACGTACCTGTGTCTCATAGGCCGGGAGCAGACGTCCGTCTGCCACCATTGCGGGGTCTGCCCGCGCGACACGGCGCTCCACACGCTCGTGGAGTGTCCAGCGTGGGCGGACCAGCGCCGCGACCTAGTTGCGGCGCTCGCGACGGCCCAACTCTCGCTGCCGGCCGTGGTTCTGTCCATGGTCCGCAGCGAGAGGGCTTGGGAGGTGGTCGCCTCCTTTTGCGAGCAGGTAATGCTCGCCAAGGAGGCGGCCGAGCGGGAGAGGGAGCTGACCACCTTGCTCCCCGCCCGTCGCGTCCGCCCCGGACGTCGCCGTGGGGCGCTCCGGGATCTCCAGCCACCGTAGGAGGATGCCTGCGGGCGGCGATTGGGCAATCGTCGCTCGAACAGCACAGGCCCGAGAAGGCGGCGTACGTGTTCCACGAACGCCTCTCGATGGAGGAAGGGGGGCTAGGCCCCCCAAATCAGACGGGGCCCGCTCACGTTGAGCGGGCCGTGGCCCGTCGGGGTCGCGGATGAATGCGCGAGCGTCTCCCGTGACCCCGGCACTCTGGCCGTCTGGAGGAACACCGTGGGTTTTAGTCGGTATGCCGGTCGCTGTCTCATTGTGGCCGGAGAGTCCGACATAACCCCCGCCTCGCCCAGGCGGGTGCGTACTCGTAATGAGTTTCCCACGAAAAAAAAAAAAAAAAAAAAAAAAAAAAAAAAGGTTAGGTTAGGTTAGGTTAGGTTAGGTTAGGTTAGGTTAGGTTAGGTTAGGTTAGGTTAGGTTAGGTTAGGTTAGGGCACGCCACGGTGGTGGCGGTAAGTCCCGTCCTCGAGGAGTGGCTGGAGAGGCGCCATGGCGCCCTAACGTTCCGGCTGACGCAGGTACTCACCGGTCACGGGTGCTTCGGCACGTACCTGTGTCGCATTGGCCGGGAACCGACGTCCGATTGCGTCCATTGTAGGGCCTGCCCACGCGACACGGCGCTCCACACTCTCGTGGAGTGTCCAGCGTGGGCGGACCAGCGCCGCGACCTAGTTGCGGCGCTCGCGACGGCCCGACTCTCGCTGCCGGCTGTGGTTCAGTCTATGGTCCGCAGCGAGAGGGCTTGGGAAGGTATCGCCTCCTTCTGCGAGGAGGTGATGCTCGCAAAGGAGGCGGCCGAGCGGGAGAGGGAGCTGACCACCTTGCTCCCCGCCCGTCGCGCACGCACCGGACGTCGCCGTGGGGCGCTCCGGGATCTCCGGCCACCGTAGGAGGATGCCTGCGGGCGGCGTATGGGCAATCGCCGCTCGAACAGCACAGGCCCGAGAAGGCGGCGTACGTGTTCCACGAACGCCTCTCGATGGAGGAAGGGGGGCAAGGCCCTCCAAATCAGACGGGGCCCGCTCACGTTGAGCGGGCCGTGGCCCGTCGGGGTCGCGGATGAATGCGCGAGCGTCTCCCGTGACCCCGGCACTCTGGCCGTCTGGAGGAACACCGTGGGTTTTAGTCGGTATGCCGGTCGCTGTCTCATTGCGGCCGGAGAGTCCGACATAACCCCCGCCTCGCCCAGGCGGGTGCGTACTCGTAATGAGTTTCCCACGAAAAAAAAAAAAAAAAAGGTTAGGTTAGGTTTTTTTTTTTTTTTTTTTTTTTTTTTTCACTTCTACCTCCAACATTATTGGAGCCTGTTCTAGGACTAATTCTCTTTGTCATACTAGTTCTCGCTTGTATTCCTCTCGCACTTTTATTCCGCATACTTGATCTTTCTTGCATCCATCACTCATTTACTCCTGTGGGTGGGACTCCCACATTTCTATGTTCTACTGTACTACTACTTTATTCTTATTTTATTTATTTACTTTATAAAAGGGAAAATAAATGTGGACACATCTGGTCTTATTTTACATCTTAATCTAATACATTTATATAATATCTAAAACTACTTTTATCTATTATATTTAATTACAGGTGCTCTTACATACTGCTTATACTAATACATCTAAAAACTTATCATCTACGTACACTATGTTTTCATTCTTATATTCTATACAATATAAAATGAAACATACATTTTTATACTGTTTTGTTACATTTTATAACATTTTTTGCTACAGTCTCACAGTATGTTAGAAGTACATCTCTCTTTTTTCCCATCATAATTTCCCTAATGCTATCTTTCGTTAATTTAACATCTAATTCCTGTTCCAGGTTGAACCTTTGCGAGGCGTACACAGGACAACTTAAGAGTATGTGTGGGACTGTTTCGCTGATAGTGGGATCACAGACGCACGATGGGCTCTCCTTACACTTGAACCGGTTCAGGTATTCGGAGAACCCACCATGCCCTGTCAGGACTTGTGTGAGCACGCCTGTCGGTCTTACCTTTCGTACGATACGGTAGGCTGCTGTGGCGTCCGGAAGAAACATTTTCGTCACGGAGGCCGTCTCGCTCGACACATATCTCCGATTCCATTCATCAAGCGATTCCGTCCGGATCTGTCGCTTAATGAATGAAATCGGACACAGGTCGTAGTCCGGCTTCCTCCGTGACGTCAACGCCGCTTCCTTTGCCAGGTCATCCGCGCGCTCGTTCCCCGGCAGGCCCGCATGGGCTTTGACCCAAAACAAAGACACAGCTTTGCCCTGATGCGAAGCCGCTGATAAATTGGCACGAGCGCGCACCACCAGGGGGTGGAGCGAGCGCCAGCCTGCAAGCGACTGCAACGCGGACATCGAATCGCTGTACAGGCCGAAACTCGACTCCTGGCGCTTGAGGATCTCATGCGTCGCCCTGCAAATCGCCAGTAATTCAGCCTGGTACACCGTGCAGTACGCGGCGAGGCTAAGTTTGAGGTTCCGGACTTCGCCTTCATTATCCCATACAGATAATGCGGCTCCGACCTTTCCCTCAATCTTGCTGCCGTCAGTGAAGATTCGCACTGTCTGCACGTTGTGACTCTCAACCAGTTCCTCGTCCGCCAGGCACATGAATTCCAAAGCCATTTGCTTGGCAGGGTGTGAAGTCTCTGCAAATCTCACCGGACGCTCAATCTCCCGGTCTCCTGGTATTAGCTGGCATGACCCTCTCCTCGCCTCATACAAAGCTGCTGCTTCTTGTATGCGGAGGTCTAGAGGCAGTATCCCAGCCAGTACCAGTGCGGAATTCAGAGAGACCGTGCGGTAAGACCTGCACAGCTTCTGAACGAATCCTCTTTGGACAGAACACAGTTTCCTCCGTATACCCAACTTTTTCGTAGCGGGCGCCCAGGCCCCGGCCGCGTACATAATTATTGGCTCTATGGTGGCAGTGTAGATTGTGTGAATGATGTCTGTATTAAGGCCCCAGCTCACCTTAGCTGCTCGTGACAGCTGTTTGTATATATCAGCTGCCTTTTTGCTGACGTTTTTTACGTGTTCATTGAACGTCAATCTATCGTCTATTGTGAGGCCTAATAGCCTCATGCTGCGGACCATGGTGATCGGAACACCCGCCATGCTCAGAGCTGGTGTGTCATATTTTAACTTGTTTGTGAAAAGCATCGCATTGGTTTTGTGTGGTGCAAACTTTAGTTTATTCTTGACACCCCAATTCCGAACATGAGCGAGAGCTGCGTTCGCTACCCCTGATACCTCGATTGCGGTGTCTCCGTCTACGACCAGCACTATATCGTCGGCGAATGCCTGGACGAAGTTCCCATTGGCTTCCAGCTCATGAAGCAGCGGATCCAGCAACAAATTCCACAGTATGGGCCCACCGATTGACCCTTGGACACAACCTTTGTTTGTTTTTCTTGTGCACTCTTCCCCTGCGTACCTTACCTTGACTTTTCTGCTGTCGAGATAGCTGTCTAGTAGTCTTCTGGTGTTTACCGGGCACTTTTCCTCAGCCAGCCTGATCCTGATCGCTGGCCACCAAGCGCTATCGAAGGCGCCCTCTATATCTAATGACACCAGGACAATTAGCTTCTTCAGCCTCAACTTGTCCTGTACGTGGTTTATCAGAGTATAGAGCGCGTCCTCGGTGCTCCTTTGGGGCATAAAACCAAACTGACGAGTACTAAGCCGCGGCACGAGCTGCCATTTTATCCGCGCTACTATCATCCTCTCCAGGACCTTCCCCAAGACCGGCAGTAGACCTATCGGTCTGTATGCCTTGGGGTTCAAGTAGTTCTCCTTGCCCGGTTTTCTGAGGACTACCACCGTTGCCTCTTTCCATGTGTCCGGGAAATGTGCCAATTCAAGGCATTTGTTGTACAGGGCAAGGAAAGTGTCCGGGTCCTGGTAGATAGCTCGACAGCAGATGTCCGCCGTAAATCCATCCGAACCAGGGGCTTTCTTGGGATTAAAACCATTCACGGCAGTCTTCAGCTCCAATGATGTAAACGGCGGATCATGTTCCTCATCATGTTGCCACTCGTTTACTCGGCTAGCTGCTTCTCTAATAAGCCTGTGATCTGGGTTATCCTCTTCTGCTGTGTCCTTTGGATAGAATGTGTCGGCGAGCAAAGCAGCTGATTCCTTCGGGTTTAGGAATGCACCATCGTGGGTTAGGGTCAAATCTTCCTCTCTCCTAGTGGTTCTCCTGAGGACTCTGTAAATCCCTTCCCACAGGCCTTCTCTGTCTTGTTTCTGGCAGAAATCCTTCCAACTGGCAATTTTGGCTTTCTTTGCTTGACACTCGTATTCTTCTTTTGCTTTCAGGTACTCATCGACGACCTTTGCTCTCCGGACTGGTGCAGCGTTACGGATCCGGTTTTTCTTGCGAGCAACTTCCTTCTTCCTAACAGCGAGCTCCTCGGACCACCATGGAATGGTAAGTTTAACTGTATTTTTTGTCTTAGGGATTGCACTTTCGCATGCTTTTTCTATTATGTTATGATACTTTTTGACTGTTTCTTCTAATTTATGTTTACTATTTATCTGTTTTATATTATTTATGTTTAAATTATTTTCAATTTTAAGATCCCCTAATTTATTATCAAATGTATCCCACTTTGCTTTCTTCGTATTGTATTTGCGTGTTGTTCTAGTTATGCTAATCCCTTTATCTTTTTTAATGCTTATGTTAAATAATATGGTGTTGTGATCCGAGCTTGTTGCCCCTGTGTCAACTCGCCATTGGTTCACTAGGTCTAGTAGACCGATTGAGCAGGCCGTGACGTCTATATGGCTCTTAAGTTCTATACCACCCCTTACAGTATCGAAGGTTGGTGTATCGCCAGTGTTGAGTACCTGAAGCTCGAGTTCCTCCAGGGTCCCGGACATCTCTTCTCCCCTGAGGTCCTCTACGGTGCTTCCCCACCAGGTACTCTTTGCGTTCGCATCTCCTCCTATGAGCAGTTTTCCTGTGCCCAAAGTCAACGTTATTTTGGACAACTGGTCCAGGTAGGGCCCTATCGGTTGGTCTGGCTCAAAGTAGTATGAGACTACGGCGATTTCCCAGGCTTTGGTCCGGATCCCCACCACAACGATGTTATTTGTGGTGAGTTCTGGGTAGGGGATAACATCTAGGTTAGCGTCAAAGACGATTATTGCCGCCTTTACCCTCCCGCTTCCTTCGACCTCGCTCTGGTAGACTCTCGCACCACGGTAGCTCCTCATACTTCTAGCCCCCCCGACATACGGCTCCTGAACCAGTGCCCATGCGATTGCTCGCTCACTGGCCTCTAGAAAGAGTTCGGTGGTCGCCAGTTCCTTCCTCTGTAGGTTGGCTTGGGCTACTGCATATCCTCTGGTTGAGGTGCTTGCCATGTTGCCAGTTGCTTGCATGTGGCTGTTTGTTGTAATAACAACGTTGGCGTTAACAGTACGCAACGGTCGACCGGGCCAGTTCGTCCCAGCGGCGACGTACAGGGCACCCGGAGCTGAAGGCATTGTGCTCTATCTGCGTTTGTTTCGCCTTTTTGCAGTTTCTGCAGGCCGGTGGCTCCCCAGCAAGCCAGTCCGCGCACTCTGCTCTCAGGTGGGGTCCGCCGCAATGACTGCATGCATCTGCAGTTTCTTGGCAGTACTTACGGCCGTGGCCGTACCCCAGGCAGCGTGTACACTGGACTAGCGGAGTCTGGTCTTCCGCTCTGATCCGCTGGAGATCTATGTAGACATAGCCCCTTTCCGTCACCCGCCTCCAGATACTGGGCGAAACGCTAATAATTACGTGGGTGGTGTGAGGGTTTCTGGCTCTCTTTCTGAACTTCACTGCTATCCTATCCTCCCCCTCCTCAAGGCCGTGGAAAACAGCCCCATTCTGGTTCCGAAGAGCCTTGAGGATGTCCTCATCAGTATTTACTGACAGGACATCCCCAAGCCTGACCAGCGGGTCTTTGTTCTCCACGTCCTCGATGGTGAGGTTGCCACCTTCTTTTCCTATTCTATCTTTCACTTTGTCCCGTTCTTCTTTGGATCCAAAGCCCATTATAACTTTCCTATTTTTAGCTTTTCTTACCCTCTCCACCTTTACCCATCCCTCCTTTGCGTCTATAGCCTTCCTTACTCTTTCGAGCACCTCCTCTCCTGTTTCCGTCTCCACGGTAGAGGTGACCGCAACCGAGTGCAGCGTGCGCTTTTGCGGCGCCCCGTCCCTCTGGGTTGCTGTCACCCCGGCGTAGGTAGGCGTTTTTGTGTTTTCCATTTTTTCCGTGTGCCTTTCAATCGTCGCCTTCAGTTTTTCCATCTCTCTGCCGTTTTCCCTTATCAATTTTGTATGTTCCTCTAAACATGATATAAGTAGGCTTTCGCCGGAGGTAGAGGGGAGAGAGGGGGCAGGGTTATAGAGAGGAGCGACAAGTGCTCCCGCTCCCCTCCCCGCCTGCTCTCCCACCGTAGTACTTACGGTCGCCTTGAGCTCCTTTTCGGCTTCCTTGACTAACTCTAGTAGTCGTGTGAGCGCCTTTTCAACCCCTTCTTTTATTTCCGTCTTAAGGTTCCGTGAGGCCCTCAAATGGACCTTCGCCTTGTTCAGACAGGCTGCCGCTTCTGCAACTCTGCTGACGTAGAGTTTTTTGGGGGACTCGTCATTCCCCGTTGATGCCCTGCGCACTGCGGTGATGTTTCCCGCTGGCTTAGTGGTCAATTTTTCTGCAGGGCCAGCCTGCATTGTCGCAAAGGTCTTTGCTGTCTCTGCACATGTTTTCGCAGTCAGTTTGTCGCTTTGCTCTGCGGCCTCCCACCTGTCAATACTTTTGCGAACGGTCACCTTTGGGGGTGACTTATTGCTCTCCTGCTTTTTTGTAGGCGTGCGGAGCCCAAGTCCAAACATTTTGGGAATGTGATGCGGAGGGGCAGATAATATTGTAAAAGTTGTAAAAGGGAGCTGCCCCTTTTGTTGTAACCGCTAAAAGACTACACAGACAAGACAACAGCAGTGTGTGTAGGATGAGTCACTGACTCTGGTCAATGCTAACAAACAAAACTTATACTAAAATAAAACAATTTTTAAAATAATAACCTGGAGGAAGCCTGCAACACGCCAATACCCCCAGAGAAAACCGCGTGCCTCCAGCCCCAACGGTTACTGAGATACCGAGATCGCGCGCCGGTGGGTTGAGAACCGGGTTATGTTTGGTGAATTTTTATTTTACGATATCTCAGCTTCCGCCGATCCTAGAAACACGGGAATTGTTTCCCCCGTATGGCGTCGACGCGACGCGTCTTATGGCACCTCCAGTTACCACAAAAATTTTGAGGTCCCTAATTTGGGTTTTAGTCGTCTCAGGTGTTACGCCAGGCTCCGGAAAGCAACCCACAAAAAATCGCAAAGTTCTAGCTTAATATTTGTCTGAGTTATGGCAGTTTGAAATTTTTCAAAATGGCTGCCGAACTGTCACTGTCGATGTTAAAATTGCAATATCTCAGGTTCCAGGCGCCACAGAACCCTGGTTTTTGGGTCGAGGTTGAAAGAAATTTTGTTTTCTACCTGAATTTAGCAAAATTTTCAACCTAATTTTTTACAACCCCAATTTTGAAATAACCCCAATTTTAATATTTTACAAAAAATCCCCTTTCTAACAAGCTGTTGCAGAGGTTTCTGCGACACCTGGTTCAAGAGATATACACGATTAAGGTTTTTCCAAGATGGCGGCCAAAGGTGCTGAAAATGTCTAACTTCCACACTTTTTGGAAGAACCCTACCGTGTTTTATGTCAGGAGATTGGGAATTTAATCCCGGTCACGATTCCGACACCTAAAATTTGTTTTATTGTATATTTTTCAATAAAAATGTAAAAAACACAAAAAATTCTATATCTAAGTAACTAATAAAGATAAAATTATAATTTAAACTGGATAATTTTATATAAATAGACTTTTATTTTTCTATAATATGACGTTTTAAAATATATATTTAAAAGCATAAAAAATTTTTAAAAACAAAATTTTCCAGTTTTTCTTAGATTTATATTAAAAATATCTATAATTAAATTCTAAAAACTAATTGGTGGTCTTGTCCAAACTAGCGCGCAGGCTGCTGCAGTTGAAAAAAGTACTGTCAAGGATCTTCTTTGCGAGATATTCAGGGTTAAAGTTTGGACCTTTGTCAATTTATTTCTCAAAAACTATAATTTATTTTTGCAATCAAAAACCGGATATAAGGTGTACATACATATATGCTTGTCCAGAATTTTTCTCAGCTTCAAGGGGCTGCTCCTTCTGATTTTCAGGCCACGTGTGAAATTTGGTTTTTACGTGACCCTGCTTCAGGGTGTTGAGTGCGGGTGACGCTGAAACCGCCAAAATATAGGGGGCGCTGGCGCGCACACGGTCACTATTTTTCCAAGTCACTGACACTTGTATCTTCTTTTATTTTGCTCTTTTTACGAAAAATTTTTAGCACTTAACCTCAAAAAAGTAAGGTTTCTCGTGAATAGCACTTAACACATAACTGGGATATGCGCTAATTTATAGTCACTCTGTAGGGCTCACTCGCGCGCAACTTTTGATGCTACACTTGTAACAATCGGGTTAGAAAACCCACCAAAATGAATTTTTAAAGTACGGAGCAGTGTGAAAAAGCTGCTTACGCGACCGAGAACTGGTCAAGACTGGTTAGGTTAGGTTAGGTTAGGTTAGGTTAGGTTAGGTTAGGTTAGGTTAGGTTAGGTTAGGTTAGGTTAGGTTAGGTTAGGTTAGGTTAGGTTAGGTTAGGTTAGGTTAGGTTAGGTTAGGTTAGGTTAGGTTAGGTTAGGTTAGGTTAGGTTAGGTTAGGTTAGGTTAGGTTAGGTTAGGTTAGGTTAGGTTAGGTTAGGTTAGGTTAGGTTAGGTTAGGTTAGGTTAGGTTAGGTTTTTTTTTTTTTTTTTTTTTTTTTTTTTTTTTTTTTTTTTTTTTTTTTTTTTTTTTTATATTTGACTTCTACCTCCAACATTATTGGAGCCTGTTCTAGGACTAATTCTCTTTGTCATACCAGTTCTCGCTTGTGTTCCTCTCGCACTTTCATTCCGCATACTTTTTCTTTCTACATTCGTCATATCTTTCATTCTTTCTAATGGGTGGGACTCCCATTTTCATAATTATCTATCTAATCTATTCTACTTACTATTACTATTTTCTTTATTTAAATAACTTTCTTAATGCTATTAACACGGGGGGCAATGAGGGGGGAAAACAGGGATATCTTTTTATTATTATTATAACAATTTTCCTTACTGTCTAGACTTATTCTACATTTTCTTAAAACTACTATTTACAAGGGGCAGTACAATCTTAGCTTAGGACAGAACTAATTTAATGAACTAAAGTAATATACGACAAATTGTTATATATAAGTACAGTTTTATATATTACAATTAGGATCTTATAACTAACTTACTTCTATGCTCCTTACATCAATTTCTGGGTTATATATGTTAGCCTAAATATACAACTATAGTTATCTAACATAACTTTCTTATTCTTTATTCCTATTATTTACAATTTTACAAATTTTTATGCAATATTTAAGGAACATATCTCTGTCCTTTCTAGCCATTATTTCCGAGATGGAATTTCGATCTAACTTAATATCTAACGTGAACTCCAATCTCTGCCTCTCGCGATCATGGGCCGGGCAGTCCAGAAGAACGTGGAGGACAGACTCCAAACACGCAGGATCGCAGATGCACGATGGACTCTCCTTGCGCTTGAAGCGATGCAAGTACTCGGAGAATCCACCGTGCCCCGTCAAAACCTGGGTGAGGAATCTGTCCACCTTTATTTTACCGATGATCCGGTACGCGGCTATCACGTCGGGGAAAAACACCTTGGTGACTCCAGCCGTTTCGCCGGCACGGTACCGCTGGTTCCATTCATCAAGCGATTGCATACGAATGCTCCGCCTGATGAATGAAACCGGGCAGCTGTCGTAGTCAAAGGCGCGTTTTAGCTTCAGCGCCGCCTCCTTGGCCAGATAGTCGGCACGCTCATTCCCCTCTAGTCCTGCGTGAGCTTTGATCCAGAACAAGCGGACACGTTTGTCCTGGATCAGAGCCCTTCGCAGATGACCCCGCGCCTCGACGGCCAGGGGATGGAGGGCTTTCGGGTTTTTAAGAGTGAGCAATGCCGACAAAGAGTCGGAATAAATCCCGACTGATCCGGCCAAGTGGTCCGCGGCCATCCGCGCCGCCCGGCATATCGCCAGGAGTTCCGCCTGGTATACCGTACAGTAGGACGGCAGAGCTAGCTTGAGGGTTTTGGTTTCGGCGGCACCGGTCCATACGGACAACGCCGCCCCCACTTTGCCCTCAATCTTGCTGCCGTCCGTAAAGATGTTGTAGGTATTGGCGCAGTTCGCGTCAAATTGCTCCTGGTCTGCCAGGTACTTGAACTCCAGGTCGATATGACAGGCGGGGTGCGGAGACCGGAGAGCCAGGGTCATCCGTTCCACCTCTCGATCCCCTATCACCCGTTGGGGCACCCCCCTCCTCGCCTCGTATAAGGTCGCGGCTTCGCGAACACGGAGGTCGAGGGGGAGTATCCCAGCCAGCAACAGTGCCGAGTTCAGAGAGGTGGTCCGGTATGCCCTACATAACTTCTGCGCGAAGCCCCGCTGGACCACGTTTAGCTGCTTGCGGATACCTAGTTTGTCTACGGCCGGCGCCCAGACGGCAGCCGCATACAGGATCACGGGCTCAACCACCGCTATGTATATGGTGCGGATTACTTCAGGATGGAGGCCCCAGCTGACCTTAGCTGCACGGGCCAGCTGGTGGTAGAAAGCGACCGCGCGCTTGCAGACGCTCGCGACGTGGGCGTTGAAGGTGAGTTTACGGTCTATGACGACCCCTAGCAGCTTAATTTCGTTCGTCATGACAATGTCGACCCCGCCCATACGGAGACGCGGGATGTCATACTTCAGTTTGCGCGTCACAACCATAGCATTTGTCTTGTGAGGCGCAAACCGAAGTTTATTAAATGCACCCCACTCCCTCACACGCTCAAGGGTGGCACTGGCATGACGTTCGATTTCGAGGGCCGTCTCACCCTCAAACACCAACACCACATCGTCGGCAAACGCCTGCGCGTAGTCGCCTTTGGCCTCCAGCTCCTGAAGCAGTGGATCCAGAATCAGGTTCCACAAAATCGGCCCGCCGATAGATCCCTGCACGCAGCCCTTCCCGGTGTCTCTTTCGTGCTCCTCCCCCAAGTACCTCACCCTAGCCCGCCTGTCGCTCAGGTAGCTGCCCAAGAGCCGCCGGATGTTAATGGGGCACTTTTCCTCAGCCAGCCTGACTCTAATCTTAGGCCACCATGCGTTGTCGAAGGCGCCCTCTATATCCAGCGAGACCAGAACAACAATTCTTTTCCTCTCCAGATTGTGTCTGATATGTCTCACCAGGGTATAGAGGGCGTCCTCGGTGCTTCGCTGGGGCATAAAGCCAAACTGGCGGGTACTTAGTTTGGGCACTAGATGGTGTTGTAGCCTGGCGACTAGCATTTTCTCCAAGATTTTCCCAAGCACCGGAAGGAGCCCGATTGGACGATACGACTTGGGAGTCGCGTAATTGGTCTTCCCCGGCTTGCGGAGGAATATCACCGTGGCCTCCTTCCAGGGCCTAGGAAAATAGTGGAGTTCGAGGCACTTGTTGAAGACGCACAAGAAGAGGTCCGGGTCCAGTTCAATCGCGTGCAGACATATATCGGCAGTAAAACCGTCCGCACCTGGAGCTTTTTTCGGGTCAAAAGACCGACTGGCCAATTTTAACTCAAGGTGAGTAAAGGGTGGGTCACCCTGGCCCGAAGAAGCGTCGATGTCGGTCCGCTCGGCCAGGACCCTCACCCGGCGGTGCTCTTCGGAGTCATGTTCTTCGGAGTCCTCCGGGTAGAAGGTCTCAGCCAAGAGTCGAGCCGAGCCCCTGGCGTCTAGCTCCTTATCGTTTACCACTAGCGGTGGATCTACGTCTCTTCTGGTAGTTCTGCCGAGGACCCTATATATACCCCCCCACACAGATTCCCCGTCCTGTCGCTCGCAAAAGGAGACCCAGCTGCGCGTTTGCGCATGCCTTACCTCGGTCTCATACCTCTCCTTCGCTTCCAGGTACTCTCCGACAACCTTGTGACGCCTGACCGGCGCAGCACTCCTAATCCTACCTTTCTTGGTGGCCACCTCGCGCTTGAGCGCTGCCAACCCCTCGTTCCACCACGGCATCGAAAGAACCTCCTTATGTTTAATGTGTGGTATAGTTTCTGTGCATGTTTTGTGTATGATGTTCTCTAATTTCGTGACTGTTTCGTCCAAATGTGTTGGTGTTTGTATATTTTGGATTGTGTCTATTGTGAAGTGTTCTTGCGTTTTAATTTGACCCATTTTCTTACGAAACTGGGCCCAATTCGCCTTTTTTGTGTAAAATTTTCTAGTGGTTTGTCTAATAGTGTTTGTGTTTATGTGTCTAGTGTTGATTAAGAAGGTTATGGCGTTGTGGTCCGAATTGGTCAGGTCTTCGCGCACGCGCCAACCGTCCACCAATCCAAGCAGGTCAGAAGACACAGCTGTTACATCAATGTAACTGCTGTACCTTTCGCCGCCCCGGATAGTGTCAAAGGTGGGGGTTTCCCCTTGGTTCAGGAGGCAGAGACCGAGATCCTCCAGGAACCCGCGTAGTTCTTCGCCTCGGCGATCTGTCACGGGGCTGCCCCACCAGACGCATTTGGCATTGGAGTCGCCCCCGATAACAATGCTCCGAGCTCCCGTCTCACGCTGCACCCGGCGCAGATGTGCTAGGTACGAGTCCATCGGCAGGTCAGGCTCAAAGTAGAATGAGATCAGGATAATCTCCCAGTTGCGAATACGGATCCCCACCACTGAGATGTTAGTCGTGGTGAGTTTCGGGTATTGTGTAATGTTTAGGTCCGCGTCAAATACTATGATCGCGGCCTTCACAGTCCCACTTCCCTGGTCAGCGCACTGGAAGACCCTGATCCCACTCTGACTCTTCACTCGCCCTATCCCCCCGACATATGGTTCTTGCACCAAAGCAATCCGCGTACGCAGGTTAGAGGCTTCGATTAGGAGGTCGGAGTGTGCCAACCTTTTGCGCTGGAGGTTCGCCTGGAGGATGTTTAGACCCACTGTGTCCGCCGGCCTGCCCTTAGCAATATGCTACGGATGAGCGGGCGATGTCATCCCACCTCCTCCTGACGGGACAGTCCTCGCTAAAGGCGTTGTGTTCTACATGGTCGAACTTCGCCCGATGACAGTTCCGGCAGGAAGGTGGCAACACCGCCAGCGCATCCGGGCACTTAACCTTTAGGTGCGGCCCACCGCAGTGACTGCAAAGGTCTGCTGGTTCCTTGCAGTACTTGCGCCCGTGGCCAAATCCTAGGCATCGCGTGCATTGGACCAGTGGAGACTGGTCCTCTGCTCGCACCCTCTGCAAGTCGACGTGGACCGAGCCCAATCCGGTTATCCGAGCCCACAGGGTGGGCGACGTGCTGATGACTATGTGGGCCACGTGCGGGTTCCTTGCTCTCCTGCGATACTTCACCAGAAGGCGGTCCTCCTCGGGGCCGAGGCCGTCAAAGAGGTCCCGATTCTGGTTTCTTAGGGCCTTGATAACGTCATCATCGGTGTTTACTGCCAAGACGCCTCTAAGGACCAAAAGTGGGTCTCTGTTTTTGACATCCTCGACCACGAGGCCCGTTCCTTCTTTTGCCAGCTTTTGTTTAGCCTTTGTCCTCTCCTCGACAGTCCCGAAACCCATGATCACCTTGCGATCTTTGGCCTTCCGGACCCGGTCAACCTTTACCCATCCTTCTTTTGCGTCGATGGTCTTTCTCACCTTACCAAGGACCTCGTCCGCCGTCTCTTGGTTGTCTTCCGAGGTGACGACCACCGAGTGCAGAGCTGCAGGCCGCGGATGTGAAGGTGGCTGCGATCTTGAGGAGGTCACACTGGCGTAGCTTCGCCGCTGCTCCTCAATCGCCTGGTTGCACTTTGCCAGCTCCTCCTGGAGAGCCTTCATCCCCTCTTTGTGCTCTAGTAGCAGCCGAGAGTGCTCCTCGAGGTTTTTGCTCAGTCCAGAGTCCGGGGGGACCGTGAGCGGGGCGTCGCTGCTTGTATTCACCGGCACCCCGTCCACAGAGCCCCCGTTCCCTGTCCGAGCCCCGTCGGCCTCGCGTTCCGCCTCGGCGTCGGCAACTAGCTTTTTGAGCTTGTTTAGGACGTCCACGAACGTTTCTTTTATTTCGCTCTTTAGGTTTTTGGACTGACCCAAAGCAATTTTCGCCCTTGACACTTGCGCGGTCGCCTCTTGCACTCTACTCTTTTTAGTGGTCGCCACAGATGTGTGTGCCTGCACTTCACCCCCTTCCTTGGGACTGTCCGTCAATTTACGGATTGTATGCCCTTTTGGTTTGGAGGTGGTCGGCGCGCCCTGTACCTTCGTAAAGGTAGAGTCATTAGCGGCCGGCTCCCACTTTTCCAAACTGCGTCGAGTCAATTTATGAGGTCCTTTGGGAGGTGGGGGGGGGGTGGGTGGTAGGTTAGTGCCCTCCTGCTTTTTTGTCGGTGTCCGGTAAGTAGCCATTATGGCTGAGGTAGAGGTCACGTCAGTCAATAAAATAAATAAAAATATATAAAAATATAAAATGTAAAATTAAATATAAATTGTTTGCCGCAATAGCGGTTCGTAAAGGACAGAGACTAAAAATGGTGGGCAATATGCCCTGCCTTAAAATCAACTAATTCTAACCTTAAAACTATAAAAAGTAGCGAAAACGCTACCTTTTGTCTATTGACTCTAGGTAGAGTCACCCCTGTACTTGCAAATTGTGGCCCCAAAAGGGGGTTTCACTACCCCGAAAACCGCGCGGCTCTACGACCAACGGTTACCGAGATATTTCGCTTCAAAGTTTTTCAAGATGGCGTCCGCGCAGTATGTCAATTTCTTTAAAAATTTATATCTAGAGAACCGCTGATCGCAGAACAGCGTGCGACGGCTTCCCGTGTTGGCCCCTTTGAGATCTACACAAATCCGTCTCTTAGAGCAAAGTCAGGGGTCGACTCTATATAGAGTCCTACCTCATACCAGGAGGTACGCGTAATTGTGACTTACGCAGTAGCGAAAGCCGCGTCTTGCTACGACTTATAGGGCCGGAGTTATTAAAGTTTTAATATTTTCAAGATGGCCGCCAATATGGCTACCACTTGTCAAAATTTTTTCTTAAATCCGCAATTTTTGGTCTAGGACGACCGTGTTTGGGCTCTTTTGAAAGGTCTTATTTATATCTATTGAATAGCCTAACACACTTGTTTTTAAAATCAACCCCTAATGTATGGGGTGCGAAAAACACACTTTTTTTTACAAATATATTAAATAAAAAATACTAAAAAGAGTCCTAAAAATCTAGAAAAATTTTTATAGCTTAATCTAACTATATACAATTTTTTCAGCAAGGTTCCGGTGAGATTAGACCAATTGTTGCAGCCCCACGTGTACACCCCTAATTTTCGAAAAATTTTTACAGCAAAACTACTGGGCCAAAAATTTTGAAATTTAGTACTAAGCTAGACCTTGATAAATTCTAAAGAACACAATAAAATAATAGGGGGGTCGTCGCTTTACTTTTTTTATTTATTTAATTTTGAAATTTTTAGAAATATTAAAATTCAAATTTCACCGGAACCACTGACCTTAGAAGAATGTGCGAAGTACCGTTGAGTTGGGCTCGCTGTGCCGCGTCTAATGGTGTAATCAGCTTTCCCCTCACCTTGCTGGATCCAAAAACACGTGGCCACGTGGTCGAGGGTTTTTTGTAAATATTTCCGCGAGTTTCCGCAGGAAAAATCCAAATCACGTGTCAAATTAAAGGGCTCCACAGGCCCCGTCTGGCGATATAAAAATATCGATAGGTTCTTGATCGCGTTCACGCAGCGTCTTCGTTCAAAGTTTTTTAAAACACAATTTTTCACTATTTTTCCACTTTTTCAATCACTTTTCACAATTTTCCACAAATCAAGATGCACCACCTTGTAGAGCGCACAATTGCGCAACTTTTGATGTATCGCACTTAACAATTCGTTGCGAAAAAACCACTTTTTGGATTTTTTAAAGACGGAGCACGGCAAAAACGTGGCGTTCTCGGCTAAGCGCACGGCGAGACTCCCGGTTAGGTTAGGTTAGGTTAGGTTAGGTTAGGTTAGGTTAGGTTAGGTTAGGTTAGGTTAGGTTAGGTTAGGTTAGGTTAGGTTAGGTTAGGTTAGGTTAGGTTAGGTTAGGTTAGGTTAGGTTAGGTTAGGTTAGGTTAGGTTAGGTTAGGTTAGGTTAGGTTAGGTTAGGTTAGGTTAGGTTAGGTTAGGTTAGGTTAGGTTAGGTTAGGTTAGGTTAGGTTAGGTTAGGTTAGGTTAGGTTAGGTTAGGTTAGGTTAGGTTAGGTTAGGTTAGGTTAGGTTAGGTTAGGTTAGGTTAGGTTAGGTTAGGTTAGGTTAGGTTAGGTTAGGTTAGGTTAGGTTAGGTTAGGTTAGGTTAGGTTAGGTTAGGTTAGGTTAGGTTAGGTTAGGTTAGGTTAGGTTAGGTTAGGTTAGGTTAGGTTAGGTTAGGTTAGGTTAGGTTAGGTTAGGTTAGGTTAGGTTAGGTTAGGTTAGGTTAGGTTAGGTTAGGTTAGGTTAGGTTAGGTTAGGTTAGGTTAGGTTAGGTTAGGTTAGGTTAGGTTAGGTTAGGTTAGGTTAGGTTAGGTTAGGTTAGGTTAGGTTAGGTTAGGTTAGGTTTTTTTTTTTTTTTTTTTTTTTTTTTTTTTTTTTTTTTTTTTTTTTTTTTTTTTTTTTTTTTTTTTTTTTTTTCTTCTACCTCCAACATTATTGGAGCCTGTTCTAGGACTATTCTCTTGTCATTCTAGTTCTCGCTTGTATTCCTCTCGTACTTTTATTCCGCATACTTGATCTTTCTTTCATCCATCACTCATTTACTCCTGTGGGTGGGACTCCCACATTTCTATGTTCTACTGTACTACTACTTTAATCTTATTTTATTTATTTACTTTATAAAAGGGAAAATAAATGTGGACACATCTGGTCTTATTTTACATCTTAATCTAATACATTTATATAATATCTAAAACTACTTTTATCGGTTAGGTTAGGTTAGGTTAGGTTAGGTTAGGTTAGGTTAGGTTAGGTTAGGTTAGGTTAGGTTAGGTTAGGTTAGGTTAGGTTAGGTTAGGTTAGGTTAGGTTAGGTTAGGTTAGGTTAGGTTAGGTTAGGTTAGGTTTTTTTTTTTTTTTTTTTTTTTTTTTTTTAAATGACCGCACTTTAAGTGCGGCCGGCCGAAGGATCCTCTAACGGAGTCAGAGCTCTTGTTTTCCGTTTTCTCTTATATTGCTTTTTATTAGTTTTTTGTTAGGTTTAGGGTTGGGGAGTTACTAGATTTTTCTTTACTTCTGCTGTTTTCTATTTCTTATATAAATAATGTATGGGGATATCACCAATTCTATTACAGTTTTTGCCTAATTCTAGTTTTTGCTTACATTTAATTTACAAAATTTTTTCATACTATTCTAGTTATACATATAAATACAATTATAAATTTAAATTTAATAATTTAGTTTTTGTTACAGACATAATTTACTATGGGTCTGCACCACAGTGCAGGGCGTGTTTGCAAAAGTGCAAGCTTAGTTTGCAGGTTTGAAGACCGCCGCTGCACTGTAGTGCAGAGCTCAGCCTTATTTATTTGGATACAAACAGAGATAGCAAACGAAATACACAAATGCCAACTTACAGAGAAAACATAAACCACAAAAAAGACAACACAGTAGAAGGCCGACACAAAACGCAACACAACAGCAACAACGAGTACCCCTCCACTGTGCACACTGCACAGACCGACACTGGAGGCCGACCACGGCGCTTTGCCAATTTCTCCCTCGAAACGGAGGGAGACTGCTACCGGTACTCTTCTCTGGCATGCATTTCTTATAATGCTGTCCAAGAGACAGAGCCGTGCAGGTCCTGGACTGCGCCGTGGTGCGGTGCTGGTGGATGTAGAGTGCGGTCTGTACAGTATGCACAAATGGACAACGCACGGCAAGCTTGTGCGTCTGGGCTGTGCACCGGCAGCCTCGCTCCAGTGGGGCACCTTAGCAATAGGCCACTGCCGACCTTGCCAAGGTGTCCCACTTTCTCCGGACTGGGCACTGCGTATCGAAGGCGTTGTGCCCTGTGTCAGGACACCCGGCCTTCGTGCAATTGCAGCAGGAGGGCCGCTCCGCAAGCTTCTCCTTGCACGCATCTTTGCGGTGCGGCCCCCCGCAATGGCTGCACACGTCCTCGGTGTCCTGACACAGCCGCCTTGTGTGCCCGTAACCTAAGCACCGAGAGCACTGCACCAGGGGGGACTGGTCCTCGACTCTGACCCGCTGGAGGTCAATATGGACGGCCCCGGCCCCCGTCAGGCAGCCCCACAATCGGGGTGACACCTTCACCACGATGTGGGCCACCAACGGGTTCCTGGTCCTCTTCCGATATCTGACCTCCATCCGGTCATCGTCCCCGCTGATGTCCTTGAGGAGGTGCTTGTTCTGCGCCCTAAGCGCCCTAAGCACCTCCTCGTCGGTGTTATAGGACATAACGTCCTTAAGGACGGTTAGGTTAGGTTAGGTTAGGTTAGGTTAGGTTAGGTTAGGTTAGGTTAGGTTAGGTTAGGTTAGGTTAGGTTAGGTTAGGTTAGGTTAGGTTAGGTTAGGTTAGGTTAGGTTAGGTTAGGTTAGGTTAGGTTAGGTTAGGTTAGGTTAGGTTAGGTTAGGTTAGGTTAGGTTAGGTTAGGTTAGGTTAGGTTAGGTTAGGTTAGGTTAGGTTAGGTTAGGTTAGGTTAGGTTAGGTTAGGTTAGGTTAGGTTAGGTTAGGTTAGGTTAGGTTAGGTTAGGTTAGGTTAGGTTAGGTTAGGTTAGGTTAGGTTAGGTTAGGTTAGGTTAGGTTAGGTTAGGTTAGGTTAGGTTAGGTTAGGTTAGGTTAGGTTAGGTTAGGTTAGGTTAGGTTAGGTTAGGTTAGGTTAGGTTAGGTTAGGTTAGGTTAGGTTAGGTTAGGTTAGGTTAGGTTAGGTTAGGTTAGGTTAGGTTAGGTTAGGTTAGGTTAGGTTAGGTTAGGTTAGGTTAGGTTAGGTTAGGTTAGGTTAGGTTAGGTTAGGTTAGGTTAGGTTAGGTTAGGTTAGGTTAGGTTAGGTTAGGTTAGGTTAGGTTAGGTTAGGTTAGGTTAGGTTAGGTTAGGTTAGGTTAGGTTAGGTTAGGTTAGGTTAGGTTAGGTTAGGTTAGGTTAGGTTAGGTTAGGTTAGGTTAGGTTAGGTTAGGTTAGGTTAGGTTAGGTTAGGTTAGGTTAGGTTAGGTTAGGTTAGGTTAGGTTAGGTTAGGTTAGGTTAGGTTAGGTTAGGTTAGGTTAGGTTAGGTTAGGTTAGGTTAGGTTAGGTTAGGTTAGGTTAGGTTAGGTTAGGTTAGGTTAGGTTAGGTTAGGTTAGGTTAGGTTAGGTTAGGTTAGGTTAGGTTAGGTTAGGTTAGGTTAGGTTAGGTTAGGTTAGGTTAGGTTAGGTTAGGTTAGGTTAGGTTAGGTTAGGTTAGGTTAGGTTAGGTTAGGTTAGGTTAGGTTAGGTTAGGTTAGGTTAGGTTAGGTTAGGTTAGGTTAGGTTAGGTTAGGTTAGGTTAGGTTAGGTTAGGTTAGGTTAGGTTAGGTTAGGTTAGGTTAGGTTAGGTTAGGTTAGGTTAGGTTAGGTTAGGTTAGGTTAGGTTAGGTTAGGTTAGGTTAGGTTAGGTTAGGTTAGGTTAGGTTAGGTTAGGTTAGGTTAGGTTAGGTTAGGTTAGGTTAGGTTAGGTTAGGTTAGGTTAGGTTAGGTTAGGTTAGGTTAGGTTAGGTTAGGTTAGGTTAGGTTAGGTTAGGTTAGGTTAGGTTAGGTTAGGTTAGGTTAGGTTAGGTTAGGTTAGGTTAGGTTAGGTTAGGTTAGGTTAGGTTAGGTTAGGTTAGGTTAGGTTAGGTTAGGTTAGGTTAGGTTAGGTTAGGTTAGGTTAGGTTAGGTTAGGTTAGGTTAGGTTAGGTTAGGTTAGGTTAGGTTAGGTTAGGTTAGGTTAGGTTAGGTTAGGTTAGGTTAGGTTAGGTTAGGTTAGGTTAGGTTAGGTTAGGTTAGGTTAGGTTAGGTTAGGTTAGGTTAGGTTAGGTTAGGTTAGGTTAGGTTAGGTTAGGTTAGGTTAGGTTAGGTTAGGTTAGGTTAGGTTAGGTTAGGTTAGGTTAGGTTAGGTTAGGTTAGGTTAGGTTAGGTTAGGTTAGGTTAGGTTAGGTTAGGTTAGGTTAGGTTAGGTTAGGTTAGGTTAGGTTAGGTTAGGTTAGGTTAGGTTAGGTTAGGTTAGGTTAGGTTAGGTTAGGTTAGGTTAGGTTAGGTTAGGTTAGGTTAGGTTAGGTTAGGTTAGGTTAGGTTAGGTTAGGTTAGGTTAGGTTAGGTTAGGTTAGGTTAGGTTAGGTTAGGTTAGGTTAGGTTAGGTTAGGTTAGGTTAGGTTAGGTTAGGTTAGGTTAGGTTAGGTTAGGTTAGGTTAGGTTAGGTTAGGTTAGGTTAGGTTAGGTTAGGTTAGGTTAGGTTAGGTTAGGTTAGGTTAGGTTAGGTTAGGTTAGGTTAGGTTAGGTTAGGTTAGGTTAGGTTAGGTTAGGTTAGGTTAGGTTAGGTTAGGTTAGGTTAGGTTAGGTTAGGTTAGGTTAGGTTAGGTTAGGTTAGGTTAGGTTAGGTTAGGTTTTTTTTTTTTTTTTATAGAAGCACCCGTCATCACAGGGCGTTCAGCTTAATTTTCCCCTGTCGTGGACAAGGCCATTCATACATCATCTTACTTTATTTTACTTATAATGATTTTTTTACATTGGTCTTATATCTAGTAATAACTATATAATATTTAAAGGCATGCAAACCATTAGCCAGTGGACAATAACTATAGAGTGAGCAAGAGAAAAAAGTACCGCTACTTCTTATTTCTTAATCTAATACAGTACCGCTATACTACTATCTTATTCTACTTTATACCTATTTTTCTATGCTATACTACTATATTGTCCATAATATAAAGTAAGCATAGTATTCTAAGTCTTATTTCTATTTATTACACTTTTTATTATATTAATACAGTATTTTATAAAATATTCTCTCCTTCTTTTATCCATCATGATTCGCGGTATGTTTTCGGCTGTTATTTCTATATCTAATAGATTTCGGGCATCGTACCGTTGTTTCGCCGTTATGGGGCACTCTAGCAGTACGTGTGCCACTGTCTCGGGCACACCTGGTTCGCATAAACACGAAGGGTCCCCCTTGCACCCGAACCTGTTCAGATACGAGGAGAACCCTCCGTGCCCCGTCATGAGTTGTGTAGTGTAATTTGTGGGGTGTATTTTCCTAACCGTACTGTATGCCGCGGCCGCACTCGGGAAAAACAACTTCGTTCCGGACCCGGTATCGCACGACGCGTATCTCCGGTCCCACTCGCCAATCGTATCCAATCGGATTTTACGTTTGACGAATGAGACGGGACACAGGTCGTAGTCGGGTCTGATCCGCGACCCCAGGGCCGCCCCCTTCGCCAGCTGATCTGCGCGCTCATTACCCTCCAGACCCGCGTGGGCTTTAATCCAAAACAGTCTGATCGTTTTGTTTTGATCGGCGCAACTCCTCAGATTACCCCGAGTTTCCACGGCGAGTGGGTGAGTCGAGGCGCAGTTTACCACCGTCTGGAGTGCGGCCCTGGAGTCGCTGAAGATTCCGATTGTTTTCGCGCTTTTGTGACGATTCGCCTCTCGCGCGGCCCCACTAAGAGCCAGGAGCTCCGCCTGGTAGACGGTACAGTACGGCGACAAAGCAAGTTTGACGGCCTTGGTTTCGGTGGCGCCATTCCATAAGGATAGCGCCGCGCCGACCCTGCCGTCAATCTTGCTGCCGTCGGTAAAAATGCGTAAGTCAAAATTTCCCGTATTGCTATATTGTTCCTCATCTACCAGGCAGTCGAATTCCAAGCTCATTCGCGAGGCCGGATGCGGGGCTCGCAAAACCGAGGTCATCCGCTCGACCTCCCTATCCCCCAGCACTGACCGGGACACTCCCCTCTTGGCCTCAAAAAGAGCAGCTACCTCGCTTACTCGTAGGTCAAGGGGGAGCATGCCGGCCAGCAAAAGCGCCGAATTCAGGGAGACCGTGCGGTAGGCCTTGCAGATCTTCTGCGCGAAGCCTCGTTGAATCGAACGAAGCTGTTTTTGTATTCCCAGCTTCTTAACCGCCGGCGCCCATGCGCTCGCAGCATACAACACAATTGGCTCTATTGCGGCCGTGTATATGGTCCTCACCACCTCCGGGTTTAAGCCCCAACTTACGCGGGCAGCTCGGGTTAGCTGCTTATACGTGCCTATTGCCTTTTTACAGGCAATAGACACGTGGGTGTTAAAGGTGAGCTTCGCGTCGATGGTGAGTCCCAGGAGTTTTATGTGCTGGGACATGCCAATGTCGACCCCTCCCATGCTAAGACGTGGTGTATCATATTTCAGCTTGTTCGTTATTATCATAGCACAGGTTTTATGTGGCGCGAAGCTTAATCGATTCTTTGTACCCCACGTCTTAACACGT
>OY720176.1:21243878-21253878 GCA_963082885.1 Parascotia fuliginaria
AGGTTAGGTTAGGTTAGGTTAGGTTAGGTTAGGTTAGGTTAGGTTAGGTTAGGTTAGGTTAGGTTAGGTTAGGTTAGGTTTTTTTTTTTTTTTTTTAAATGCACCCGTCATCACAGGGTGTTGTGCCAGTCTCCCCTAACGTGGTCAGGGACCTTTTTTATCTTTTTATTTTGAGTAGCAAGGATTTATTTTCAAGTCAACTTAACAATAATTCTAGGTGTATTTGTACATTGTTTGGCATTATATTATATAATTTTATCTAATAATAGTATATTACAATTTTATCACAATAACAATAGTCTTAATAATAATAATAATAATAATCTAATTCATATTACAATATTTTACATTTATATAATAACTAAGTTTTATTTCTTTCAATAGCTCGTTTTGCCATTTTTACACAATATTTTAGGAATAGTTTTTGACAGTTTTTGTCCTTAATTAAAATGTTAGCGCTACTCTCCTTAACCTCGATGCCTAGTTCTTGTTCTAGGTTAAATTTGTCTATCATGTTAGCAGGGCAGTCAAAGAGAATGTGTGGTAGTGTTTCGGGTGTGTTTGTGTCACAGGTGCACGATGGGCTCTCCTTACACTTAAAGCGATTTAAGTATGAAGAGAACCCACCGTGCCCCGTTAAAACTTGTGTCAAAATCATATCGATTGGGAGGTTCTTAATTGTGGAATGGGCCTCGATAACGTCTGGAAGAAATATTTTTGTAACTTTTGCCACCTCCGAGCTTTGATACCTTTTGTTCCACTCGTTTACAGCGTCCTGTTTTAGCTGTCTTTTGATATAGGAGATTGGGCACTTGTCATAGTTGGGCTTGGTTTTGTTACGTTTCGCAGCTTCCTTTGCCAGTTGATCGGCTCTCTCATTCCCGTCAATTCCCGCATGTGCTTTTATCCAGAATAAGGACACAACTTTATTTTGCATTTCGCAAATGTCCAAGTTTGTTCTTATTTCCACAGCTAGGGGATGGAGGGAGTTGCTGTTGGAGACTGTTTCAAGAGCCGATCTGGAGTCGCTAAGGATCGCATATTCAGCGTCTTTCCCTTTGCGAGCCACCCACGATGCCTCGCATATGGCGAACAATTCGGCCTGGTAAACGGTGCAGTAAGACGAGAGCTTGAATTTACGGGCACCAGTTTCCACCCCATTATGCCATACAGATAATGAGGCTCCAACTTTGCCCTCTATCTTACTCCCGTCTGTGAAAATTTTTACTGCACCGCTTACATTTACCATGAGGTCTTCGTTGGTATGTATGGCAATGAATTCCCGCTTTATATGCTTAGCTGGATGGAGCTTTCCTGCATAAGGTACCTGGGTCTCAATCTCCACGTCTTCCTGCGCTTGCCAAAGACCCCGTCTGTATTCGTATAGAGAGGCATTTTCTCTAATAAGAATGTCGAGCGGCAGTATTCCGGCAAGCACAAGGGACGCATGGAGCGAGACCGTTTTGTACGCCTTGCAAATCCTTTGTGCAAAGGGTCGCTGGACTATGTTGAGCCTTTTCTTAGTCATAACCTTATTTGACTGATCTGCCCATGCGCTTGCAGCATATGTAATGACTGGAACAATGGCAGCATTGTAGATGGTTTTTACAATTTCCGGATGTAAGCCCCAGCTGGTTTTGGCTGCTTTGGTGAGCTGCTTCCAGACGTTTAATGCTTTGTTGCTCACATTTGCAACATGAGCATTAAACGTCAGGCCAGCATCAATAGTTAGACCCAATAGCTTGATCTCCCTGGACAGGGCAATGTCTATCCCACCCATGACCAGACGCGGGGTGTCGTATTTCAGCTTTCTAGTAATGACCATTGCGTTAGTTTTATGAGGTGCGAATTTCAGCTTATTTGCAACACCCCACGCTCGGACATGCTCGAGAGCGGCATTACCCCGTCTCTGGATATCCACTGCTTCGTCTGCCGAGAACACCAGGACCACATCGTCAGCAAAAGCTTGACAATGTACTCCCGGCCCTCCCAGGCTCCGCAGCAGCGGGTCCAGAATGAGGTTCCAAAGTATTGGGCCGCCAATAGAGCCTTGGACACAACCTTTATTAGTTTGTTTGCTCTTTTGGTAGCCAGCGTATCTCAGATCTATTGTTCTGTCGCAAAGGTAGCTGTGCATAATCTTGCGGAGTGGTTCTGGGCACTCTTCTTCAGACAATCTGACCTTAATTTTTGGCCACCAAGCGCTGTCGAAGGCCCCCTCTATGTCCAACGACACCATTGTGATAAGTTTGCCTTTGGCAAGCTCACCTCTCACATGTGCCATTAGGTCATAGAGGGCGTCCTCGGTTCCGCGCTGTGGCATAAAGCCATATTGCCGACAGCTAATTCGCGGCACCAAGTGCCACATTAATCTCTTAACCAGCATCTTTTCAAGTATTTTGCCCATTATCGGCAACAGTCCGATGGGCCTATAAGATTTAGGGCTCGAGTAGTCCGCTTTGCCAGGTTTTCTGAGGACGACTACTGTGGCGGCCTTCCAAGCTCCCGGAAAATGCGATAATAGCCAACATTTATTTAAGATGGCTAGGTGTAAATTTATGTCGCAGAGAATCACCCTGGAGCAGATATCCGCTGTAAAGCCATCGGCACCAGGGGCCTTCTTTGGGTTGAAGCTCATGGTCGCCGTTCGTAGCTCTTCCGCTGTGAATATCGAGTCTTCATAACTATTATGCGTCGACGTATTCACCAGCTCAGCCAGGCGCCTAGTTAGAAGGTGATCGGAGCTTTCTCCCTCTTCGGTGTCCTCGGGATAGAAGGTGTCCACCAGTAATTGTGCCGATTCCTCTAAGGTCAGTTGTTGCCCAGCTCTATGAAGCGGTACATCCTCTACCCTTTTAGCCGTATTCCTGATAATGCGGTAGATTCCGTCCCACACTGTTTCTTTATCTTGTTTTTCGCAGAACTCCTTCCAGCTTTTAGTTTGGGCTTCCTTTGCTGCTTGTTCATATGCGTCTTTGGTCCTCAAATATTCGGTTACCAACTGTTCTCTGCGGACTGGCCTAGCGCTTTTAATTCTACGCCTGCTTGTTGCAACTGCGCACTTCATGACATGCAGTTCCTCGGACCACCACGGCACAGTGGTTCTTTGTTTAGGTTTTTTAGTGGGAATTGTACTATGGCAAGTAACTGTGATGATATCCGAAAATTTTTGAATTAATTGATCTAAATCTAATTTATTATTAATTTTATCCACCGAATCTAGAGTAATATTATTATTTATTTTTAATTGTTCCAATTTGATATCAAATTGATCCCAATTTGCCTTCTTTGTGTTAAATTTTCTTGTTGTTCTTTCTATTGTTATTCCCTTGGATTTCTTGAGTTTTACCTTAAACACTATGCCGTTGTGGTCCGATCCCGTCAGGTCCTTCACTACGCGCCAATCTTCTACGAGGTCCAGTAGATCTTCACTACAAGCAGTAATGTCCACAAAGCTGGTATATCGCTGACCACCGCGGATGGTATCAAAAGTTGGTGTATCACCGTTGTTTAAGACGTGAAGACCCAGTTCGTCCAGCGTACCCATCATCTCCTCCCCTCTTCTGTCCATTTTACTGCCACCCCACCACGGATTTTTGGCGTTGGAGTCTCCTCCTACAACCACTTTTGTGCAGTTTGCGCTCTGGACGGTATTTTCGATGCGCAGTAGGTAGGGCTCAATGGGTTGGTCCGGCTCAAAGTAAAATGAGATAGCCAAGATCTCCCAGTCTCTAGTCCGCAACGTGACAGCCGCTATGTTGTTGGTAGTGTGTCGTGTGCACTGAGTGACCATGATGTTCTCGTCAAATACGACCACCGCTGCCTTCACTGGTCCATCACCGCGACCAGCAAACTGGTAGACCCTGGCCCCCCCGTACGCCTTCAACTCTCCCGACCCTCCAACGTAAGGCTCTTGGATCAGTGCGAAAGCCACTTTGCGTTTTTCAGCTTCCAGCATAAATTCTACAGTCGCGAGCTGTTTGCGTTGCAAGTTGGCTTGTGCAACTGTATAGAAGTGGCTAGCGGCAGCACCAGCCGATGGGTCGTTGTCCCGTGTACGATTGGCAGCGGATACACTATTAAATTGACTGGTCGTCCGTGGGTTCCCCTTGTTGCCTTTAGCAATACGACACTGATGAGCGTGCTATGGCGTCCCATTTAGCTCGAGTAGGACATTCAGAGCTGTATACCGAGTGTTTGGTATTGCCCATCTTTGCCATAGCGCAGTTTCTGCAGGTAGGAGCCTGGCCTGCCGTCGCTTGCGGGCAGTCCGCCTTCAAGTGGTCGCCACCGCAGTGATGACACCGATCGGTCTGTTCAGTGCACTGCTTGCGTCCGTGACCGCATGCCAGGCACCTAGTGCACTGCACCAATGGCGATTGGTCTTCCACTTTGACTCTTTGCAGGTCTATATAAATCCTGCCGGCTGATGTCATCCTGTTCCACAGGGCGGGTGAGACCCGAAGGACTGCGTGGCACTCGAGCGGGTTCCTCGCCCTCCTCCGGTATCGCACCTCGAAGTTGGCCTCGTCGGTGGTCAGATCCTTCAGCAGGTTCTTGTTTTGTGTTACCAAGGCTCTTTTTATGTCGTCATCAGTGTTGTACCTCAGAAGGTTTTTGAGGATCACCAGAGGGTTTTTGTTTTTTGCCTCCTCTGTTCTTAGCGTGTTGTTGCTTCTGAGCTGTGCTTCGGCTTTTGTTAGCTCGTCTTTACTGGTACAGCTCAGAACCACTTTGCCCTCACGAACCTTGCGGAGTCTCTCCACCTGCAGTCCCGTACTCCTCGCGTCCAGAGTATCTTTTATTCTTTCTATAACATCTCCACTTGTGTCGCCGCTCTCGATAGAAGAGACGATTACTGAGTATGTTGGCTTCCTTGCCATGTCTGCATAAGTGGGGCGAGAGGCAATCGCGCCTTCGCCAAGCTCGTCAAGGGATTTTGTTAGTGCTCCGGCCAATTGTTTCACACCTTTTATCTCCTTCAGCATTTCTGCACTATGAGACATGTCCCTGTCTGTTATCAGGGCTGTTGTCTCCAGCGCCGCCTTGACCGCCAGACTAATTTGTGTATTCTCTTTGACTGCTTGTATGTTGTCATTTAGTATCTCCTTCAGTTCGTCCGTAAGATCCCTTTCCTTTTCCTTTCCGCTCGTTTGTTCAGGTCTATTCTTCAGTTTCTTCTCCAGCACCACCACCATTTCATATAGCTTATTTACAGACCTCAAGGTGTCGCTTTTTGTGTCTTTGCTCATTCTCGGTGAGTTCAGAGAGTTGGTAATCTCGTTGAGCAATAGCTTAGCAGAGTCAGCATGACTCTGTTTGGCTAAGGTAGATGTTTTTGCAACTGACTTAGAGGTAGATGCCTCAATGCCACTTACAATACCTTTAACCATTTTTTGTTGATCTTCGCGGGTCGGGTTCACCAATGGAGACTGACCCAACACCGAAGGCACACTATGTTCAGGTGAGATTGTCTTGTCGTAGGTCCTGTTGAGTGATTCCTGTGTTTGGTTGAGGGAAGCAAACTTAGTCGGGGGTGTACGAGTACACATTTTAGGGAATAGTGGGCCAGGTAATGTATAAATTGAGGTGAGTAAGAGTGTGTGCGGGTGTAGAGTGTCCGACACAATTCTAGTTGTAGTATATTGCTGTCAAAATGACACTGGTGAATTAAATAAAATTGGTTAAATGAATGCAGTAAGGTTAAAACGAATCAACGCTAAGACTGTAACAATTAAATAATACAAATTCAATAAGATCAATACGTTCAAATTATAAGCAACCCAACTTTTGGTCACACGTGTTGTCTTAGTGTGTTTGCAGTTATACTTTACTCCCACTTACCTACGCCCCCGCGCAGCCCCGATGGGGGTGCCCAACAGGCTGCGGCGCAAGATGTTCTGTTGTCAAGACAACTAACAGTTGTCGCCACCGGCCTGCCAAGCAGAACCAAGAGGCATATACGGGCAAAGAAGTGGATGCAAGTCGAATTTTTATTTTACAATGATGTAAAGAGTCAAATAATATAGAATAACTGTATAAATGTATTTTAACTTAATCTAAATATTTCCCCAAAAATGGTAGAAATATAGTCATATAAAAGTGTAAAAATTCAATTTTACTGTCAGATGTAAAGGTCTGTAAGAGTAAACAATAATAACTAAGCCTATTTAACGAAATAAAATAATTTTTAAAACTTAAGTTTATATACCTTACCAAAAGGTTAAGATATAGTCAAATTGTACAATAGCTACTATAGATTTTTAATAAGACAGTAGGGGGGATGCCCACCAAGGTCAGAAGCCGTATAGCAATGTTAAAATTCCAAAATTAAGAAAAAGAAGGAGCAAGAAGGAAGTAGAAGATAAAAGAAGAAGAGTTAGCGCAATGTCTGTAGTCCCCAGAGGAAGCCCGCAGCACGCCAATACCGACAGAGAAAACCGCACTCTTCTATCTATGATAGTTGCTGAGATATCAAGATCGCGCGCCGGTGGGTTGTAAACCGGGTTGAGTTCGACAAGATTTCTTTTGTTGATATCTCAGCTCCTATTGGTCCTAGAACTGTGGGAGTTGGCCTCCCTGAACGGCCCCGACGCGACGCGTCCTGTGGCACCCCTGGTTACAACAAAAATTTCGAGTGTCCCAATTTAGGTTGAGGTGATGCTAAATGATACCTCTGGTCCTGGAGAGCACCCCACAAAAGATCGCAGCGTTCTGTCGCTATTTTTGACAAAGTTATGGCCGTTTGAAAATTTTCAAGATGGCGGCCTAACTGTCAAAGTCAAACTTTGACTTGAGATATCTCCTGTCTCAGGCGTCGCAGAACACTGGTGTTTGGGTTGAGGATGATGAGAATTTTGTTTTCTTACTGATTTTAATAAAATTCAACCCCAAAAATTTTTCAACCCCAATTTGGAAGAGACCTAATTTAAACGATAGTTCAAGCAATGCCCTCACTAGCAACCCAAAGCAGATATTTCTACGACACCTGGTTCAGAAGATATACAAGTTTTAAAAATTTTCAAGATGGCGGCCGGAGGTGCTGAAAATGTCTAACTTCTACAATTTTTGGAGTAGACTAGTCGTGTCTTATATCTAGAGATAGGGAATTTTATCCCGAGCACGAATCCGGCGTCAAAACAATTTTTAATTGAATATTTTTAGATATATTTACTAAAAACATAAAAAATTTAATAACTCTGTAAATAATTAATATAAAATTGTAATTAAAATTGTATAATTTTCTATAAATAAGCTATTATTATAATAATTAATGAGATTTAAAATATTCAATTAAATACCTAAAAAATTTTAAAAATAGTAAAAATATAGTTTTTGTTATAAAAAATTTTAAATTAAAAATACAAAAATTTTAAAAACTAGATGGTCGCCTTCTCCGGGTGAGCGCGCAACCTGCTGCTGTCAGAAACAGTGGTGTCACCGATCTTGTTTCGAAGATATTAGAGGTCAAAGTTTTGACCTTTGTCAATTTTTAATTTAAAAACTACTAATAGTTTTTAAAAACAGAAAGCGGCATTAAGGTGTACGTGAGTAGGTCTACCTTCAGTATTTTTTCCAGCTTCGCAGCGCTGCTCCTTCTGTTTTTCCGACCACGTGTGCGAGTTGGTTTTTCAGTGACCCTGCTTCAGGGTCACGTCTGCGGGCGGTGGTTCTACCACTAAAAGATGGGGGGCACTAAAGCGCACTAGGCCACTATTTTTGTAGCACTGTATCACTTGAATTTTGGCAAATATAGCACTTTTTGTGAATAATTTTCACCACATAACCTCACAAAATGGTGTTTTTTCAGGTATTGTTCTTCACTATATTATGCGATTTTCAGAATTTTAGTGTCACTTTGTAGGGCTCACTAACGCGCAACTTTTGATGCTACGTACGTCACAATCGGGCCAGAAAAACCCACTAAAACGAATTTTTAAAGTACGGAGCTAGGCAAAAATGCTGCTTACGCGACCAAGAACCGGTCAAGACTGGTTAGGTTAGGTTAGGTTAGGTTAGGTTAGGTTAGGTTAGGTTAGGTTAGGTTAGGTTAGGTTAGGTTAGGTTAGGTTAGGTTAGGTTAGGTTAGGTTAGGTTAGGTTAGGTTAGGTTAGGTTAGGTTAGGTTAGGTTAGGTTAGGTTAGGTTAGGTTAGGTTAGGTTAGGTTAGGTTAGGTTAGGTTAGGTTAGGTTAGGTTAGGTTAGGTTAGGTTAGGTTAGGTTAGGTTAGGTTAGGTTAGGTTAGGTTAGGTTAGGTTAGGTTAGGTTAGGTTAGGTTAGGTTAGGTTAGGTTAGGTTAGGTTAGGTTAGGTTAGGTTAGGTTAGGTTAGGTTAGGTTAGGTTAGGTTAGGTTAGGTTAGGTTAGGTTAGGTTAGGTTAGGTTAGGTTAGGTTAGGTTAGGTTAGGTTAGGTTAGGTTAGGTTAGGTTAGGTTAGGTTAGGTTAGGTTAGGTTAGGTTAGGTTAGGTTAGGTTAGGTTAGGTTAGGTTAGGTTAGGTTAGGTTAGGTTAGGTTAGGTTAGGTTAGGTTAGGTTAGGTTAGGTTAGGTTAGGTTAGGTTAGGTTAGGTTAGGTTAGGTTAGGTTAGGTTAGGTTAGGTTAGGTTAGGTTAGGTTAGGTTAGGTTAGGTTAGGTTAGGTTAGGTTAGGTTAGGTTAGGTTAGGTTAGGTTAGGTTAGGTTAGGTTAGGTTAGGTTAGGTTAGGTTAGGTTAGGTTAGGTTAGGTTAGGTTAGGTTAGGTTAGGTTAGGTTAGGTTAGGTTAGGTTAGGTTAGGTTAGGTTAGGTTAGGTTAGGTTAGGTTAGGTTAGGTTAGGTTAGGTTAGGTTAGGTTAGGTTAGGTTAGGTTAGGTTAGGTTAGGTTAGGTTAGGTTAGGTTAGGTTAGGTTAGGTTAGGTTAGGTTAGGTTAGGTTAGGTTAGGTTAGGTTAGGTTAGGTTAGGTTAGGTTAGGTTAGGTTAGGTTAGGTTAGGTTAGGTTAGGTTAGGTTAGGTTAGGTTAGGTTAGGTTAGGTTAGGTTAGGTTAGGTTAGGTTAGGTTAGGTTAGGTTAGGTTAGGTTAGGTTAGGTTAGGTTAGGTTAGGTTAGGTTAGGTTAGGTTAGGTTAGGTTAGGTTAGGTTAGGTTAGGTTAGGTTAGGTTAGGTTAGGTTAGGTTAGGTTAGGTTAGGTTAGGTTAGGTTAGGTTAGGTTAGGTTAGGTTAGGTTAGGTTAGGTTAGGTTAGGTTAGGTTAGGTTAGGTTAGGTTAGGTTAGGTTAGGTTAGGTTAGGTTAGGTTAGGTTAGGTTAGGTTAGGTTAGGTTAGGTTAGGTTAGGTTAGGTTAGGTTAGGTTAGGTTAGGTTAGGTTAGGTTAGGTTAGGTTAGGTTAGGTTAGGTTAGGTTAGGTTAGGTTAGGTTAGGTTAGGTTAGGTTAGGTTAGGTTAGGTTAGGTTAGGTTAGGTTAGGTTAGGTTAGGTTAGGTTAGGTTAGGTTAGGTTAGGTTAGGTTAGGTTAGGTTAGGTTAGGTTAGGTTAGGTTAGGTTAGGTTAGGTTAGGTTAGGTTAGGTTAGGTTAGGTTAGGTTAGGTTAGGTTAGGTTAGGTTAGGTTAGGTTAGGTTAGGTTAGGTTAGGTTAGGTTAGGTTAGGTTAGGTTAGGTTAGGTTAGGTTAGGTTAGGTTAGGTTAGGTTAGGTTAGGTTAGGTTAGGTTAGGTTAGGTTAGGTTAGGTTAGGTTAGGTTAGGTTAGGTTAGGTTAGGTTAGGTTAGGTTAGGTTAGGTTAGGTTAGGTTAGGTTAGGTTAGGTTAGGTTAGGTTAGGTTAGGTTAGGTTAGGTTAGGTTAGGTTAGGTTAGGTTAGGTTAGGTTAGGTTAGGTTAGGTTAGGTTAGGTTAGGTTAGGTTAGGTTAGGTTAGGTTAGGTTAGGTTAGGTTAGGTTAGGTTAGGTTAGGTTAGGTTAGGTTAGGTTAGGTTAGGTTAGGTTAGGTTAGGTTAGGTTAGGTTAGGTTAGGTTAGGTTAGGTTAGGTTAGGTTAGG
>OY720176.1:21256378-21287511 GCA_963082885.1 Parascotia fuliginaria
TCTGACGCGGAGTCAGAGCTCTTGTATTCCGTTTTTTTATTTAACTACTTATTTATTAGTTTTGGTGGGTTGGGGATTTACTGTTTTCTTTACTTTTATCTATTTGCCAAATACTACTTCTATTTACAATTTTTATTTACAAAATTTTAGCCTAATTACATTTTTTATTTTACATTTAAATTTACAAAATTTTTATTTACAGTTTTAGTTTTAATTTAATAATTACTTTTTTGATACATATAATTTATTTACTATGGGTCTGCACCACAGTACAGAGCGTTTTTGCAAAGTGCAAGCTAAGTTTGCAAATTTGGAAGCCGCCGCTGCACTGTAGTGCAGATCTTAGCCATAATTTTATATACATAGACACGACAATAAAAGTATACAAGTTCCCACCCGATACAAGAGAAAGAAACACACAATGAAGAAGACGACACAACAAGGAGGACAACAAACGAGTCAAAACAAAAACAACAGGTACCCCTCCATTGTGCACATTGCACAGGCCGACACTGGGGACCGACCACGGCGCTTTGCCAATTTCTCCCTCAGAACGGAGGGAGACTGCTAACGGTACTCTTCTCTGGCATGCATTATTTACAATGGAGTCCAAGAGAAAGAGCCGTGCAGGTCCTGGACTGCGCCGTGGTGCGGTGCTGGTGAAAGTAGAGTGCGGTCTGTACAGTATGCACAAATGGACAACGCACGGCAAGCTTGTGCATAAAGTAGAGTGCGGTCTGTACAGTATGCACAAATGGACAACGCACGGCAAGCTTGTGCATCTGGGCTGTGCACCGGCAGCCTCGCTCCAATGGGCCACCTTAGCAGTAGGCCACCGCTGACCTCGCTAAGGTGTCCCATTTGCGCCTGACCGGGCACTGCGTATCAAAGGCGTTGTGACCTGTGTCAGGACAACCGGCCTTTGTGCAGTTGCAGCAGGAGGGCCGCTCCGCAAGCTTCTCCTTGCACGCGTCTTTGCGATGCGGCCCTCCACAATGACTGCACACATCCTCTGTGTCCTGACACAGCCGCCTTGTGTGCCCGTAGCCTAGACAGCGAGAGCACTGCACCAGGGGGGACTGGTCCTCGACTCTGACCCGCTGGAGGTCGATGTGGACGGCCCCGGCCCCCGTTAGGCAGCCCCACAATCGAGGCGACACCTTCACCACGATGTGGGCTACCAACGGGTTCCTGGTCCTCTTCCGATATCTGACCTCCATCCGGTCATCGTCCCCGCTGATGTCCTTGAGGAGGTGCTTGTTCTGCGCCTTAAGCGCCCTCAGCACCTCCTCGTCGGTGTTGTAGGACATAACGTCCTTTAGGACGATCAGCGGGTCCCTGCCTGCAATGCTCTCGATGTGTAGGTCCTTGCTATTGTTCTGGAGCTTGGCCCTCACGCGCTCCAGCTCCTCCGCCGATGCACAGCCCAAAATGACCCTTTGGTCCTTAATTTTGCGGACTCTATCCACTTGGACCCCCTCCTTTATGGCCTCTGCGGCACATCTTATTTTTTGTATTACTTGGTCACCGGTGTCCATTTCATCTGTAGACTTAATTACTATGGAGTGCATGGCCGACGCTCCCCAAGCTTGGGGCTTGGGGGGTCCGGCCACTGCACTCGCATAGGACACCGGTGCCTTGCGTAACTCCTCTCTGAGGCCCGCCATTTCCTTTTTAGTTTCTTCTAGCAACTTGCCGTGTTCTTCGAGTTTTGAAATTAATGCTGCTTCGTTAGGCCTCTCCACTTGTTGGTGCTTGACCACTGGATCCTTGGCCACCAACTCCACCTTCTCACCATGTTCGGCCGCCTGCTCCTTTATAATCTGATAGAGCCGATCGACGGCCTCCAGCACGTCGTTTTTGATGTCTGTGCGGAGGTTGCGGCTGTTGTTGATCTGGGTTTTAGCCCTTATCAACAACGCTTTGGCCTCCGCAAGACGGCTAGGATGCTTAGGTTTGGACTCCTTGACGACCGGAGCCGGGGCAGCCTTGTTTTTCGGCGCAGCGGTTTTTAGGGGAGGCGACGTCGAAGACCTCAGCTTCGACTCGATCTCCCCTATGCTACGCCTGACCTGTGCTACCCCGGAACCGGTCGCCACAGGAGCCGCCGTCTGCGACGTGCTGGGCTCTTTAGTAGGGGTACGGAAGCCGAACATGGTGAGCCTCACGTTTAAAAACAATCAATCAAATTTAAAAAGTTTGTATAAGTTATATAAGAAATAATAATAATTTAATAATTAAAATAATTTAAGTTTAAAATAATACAATTAAAATGCAATAGCAAAGACACAACTAACCTAAGTAACTTGTGGTCAAAAAACCACAAGTTAAACAAATAATTTAATTAAATTAATTAATTAAATAAAATTGTCAATAAGAATTTTTTATAAATAATAATAAATCGTCAGTATATAAATGATATGATTAATAAATTTGTCAATATAAAGTTAATAAAATGATAAAATAAATGATAAAAGACAATAGTCAAAAATTAAGACGAAATACAAACAAAGAACAATAAAACGGTAAAAATAATTTGAAGAGTGCCGCTAACCCTGCTAGAAAGTATTTGTCAAGAATATAATATATAAAATTTTCAAAAAAAATTTTTTGTTCCAATTTCTTGTTTAGCCCACTGTATATAGTGTACAGTTCAAAAGCCTTACTGTCGTAAAAGGAAATCGATAAAGGGTGGGTTTGGGCGGGCAATTTTTTAGGTTCCCTTCGCCCGATCTGGACGCGAGGGGTGTCAAAAGACGCGGCTGATCACCAGCTACAAGACGAGACTATCCCGGACACCACCAGGGTTCACGGTCAAAAGTTATTAGCGACTTTGTTCAAAAATTTACTGAAAAGTATGCGGTGACACCACTGTTTTAACTATTTTTGTGTGTTTCAGAGGGTGCAGAAGCGATCCAGAGGTATCCCTAGATAGGTCTCACCGTCCTCAAGCCAAAACAAATGATACACAGGAATTTGGAATACGTCTAGTGCTATAGAAAAATTAAAAACTGCAAAAAATTCGTCAAAATGTACTAAAGTCCTGAAAGATGTGTAATTTGACACGTGTTCCCGTTGGAGTATAACCAAGGGATAAAAACTACCTGCTAATTAGTCAACAAACAACATAAAACCAAAAGAAAATTTCAAAAAATAGCAAGTAAAATTTCTAACATCAGCTCCCTAAGGTAGACTTTTGTATGTATATAATATGTATATGTGTATAGAACACGAGTCTACTAAAACGTCAAAAACGTCAAAATTTTTCAAGTTCCCTTCGCCCGATCTGGACGCGAGGGGTGTCAAAAGACGCGGCTGATCACCAGCTACAAGACGAGACTATCCCGGACACCACCAGGGTTCACGGTCAAAAGTTATTAGCGACTTTGTTCAAAAATTTACTGAAAAGTATGCGGTGACACCACTGTTTTAACTATTTTTGTGTGTTTCAGAGGGTGCAGAAGCGATCCAGAGGTATCCCTAGATAGGTCTCACCGTCCTCAAGCCAAAACAAATGATACACAGGAATTTGGAATACGTCTAGTGCTATAGAAAAATTAAAAACTGCAAAAAATTCGTCAAAATGTACTAAAGTCCTGAAAGATGTGTAATTTGACACGTGTTCCCGTTGGAGTATAACCAAGGGATAAAAACTACCTGCTAATTAGTCAACAAACAACATAAAACCAAAAGAAAATTTCAAAAAATAGCAAGTAAAATTTCTAACATCAGCTCCCTAAGGTAGACTTTTGTATGTATATAATATGTATATGTGTATAGAACACGAGTCTACTAAAACGTCAAAAACGTCAAAATTTTTCAAGTTCCCTTCGCCCGATCTGGACGCGAGGGGTGTCAAAAGACGCGGCTGATCACCAGCTACAAGACGAGACTATCCCGGACACCACCAGGGTTCACGGTCAAAAGTTATTAGCGACTTTGTTCAAAAATTTACTGAAAAGTATGCGGTGACACCACTGTTTTAACTATTTTTGTGTGTTTCAGAGGGTGCAGAAGCGATCCAGAGGTATCCCTAGATAGGTCTCACCGTCCTCAAGCCAAAACAAATGATACACAGGAATTTGGAATACGTCTAGTGCTATAGAAAAATTAAAAACTGCAAAAAATTCGTCAAAATGTACTAAAGTCCTGAAAGATGTGTAATTTGACACGTGTTCCCGTTGGAGTATAACCAAGGGATAAAAACTACCTGCTAATTAGTCAACAAACAACATAAAACCAAAAGAAAATTTCAAAAAATAGCAAGTGGTTAGGTTAGGTTAGGTTAGGTTAGGTTAGGTTAGGTTAGGTTAGGTTAGGTTAGGTTAGGTTAGGTTAGGTTAGGTTAGGTTAGGTTAGGTTAGGTTAGGTTAGGTTAGGTTAGGTTAGGTTAGGTTAGGTTAGGTTAGGTTAGGTTAGGTTAGGTTAGGTTAGGTTAGGTTAGGTTAGGTTAGGTTAGGTTAGGTTAGGTTAGGTTAGGTTAGGTTAGGTTAGGTTAGGTTAGGTTAGGTTAGGTTAGGTTAGGTTAGGTTAGGTTAGGTTAGGTTAGGTTAGGTTAGGTTAGGTTAGGTTAGGTTAGGTTAGGTTAGGTTAGGTTAGGTTAGGTTAGGTTAGGTTAGGTTAGGTTAGGTTAGGTTAGGTTAGGTTAGGTTAGGTTAGGTTAGGTTAGGTTAGGTTAGGTTAGGTTAGGTTAGGTTAGGTTAGGTTAGGTTAGGTTAGGTTAGGTTAGGTTAGGTTAGGTTAGGTTAGGTTAGGTTAGGTTAGGTTAGGTTAGGTTAGGTTAGGTTAGGTTAGGTTAGGTTAGGTTAGGTTAGGTTAGGTTAGGTTAGGTTAGGTTAGGTTAGGTTAGGTTAGGTTAGGTTAGGTTAGGTTAGGTTAGGTTAGGTTAGGTTAGGTTAGGTTAGGTTAGGTTAGGTTAGGTTAGGTTAGGTTAGGTTAGGTTAGGTTAGGTTAGGTTAGGTTAGGTTAGGTTAGGTTAGGTTAGGTTAGGTTAGGTTAGGTTAGGTTAGGTTAGGTTAGGTTAGGTTAGGTTAGGTTAGGTTAGGTTAGGTTAGGTTAGGTTAGGTTAGGTTAGGTTAGGTTAGGTTAGGTTAGGTTAGGTTAGGTTAGGTTAGGTTAGGTTAGGTTAGGTTAGGTTAGGTTAGGTTAGGTTAGGTTAGGTTAGGTTAGGTTAGGTTAGGTTAGGTTAGGTTAGGTTAGGTTAGGTTAGGTTAGGTTAGGTTAGGTTAGGTTAGGTTAGGTTAGGTTAGGTTAGGTTAGGTTAGGTTAGGTTAGGTTAGGTTAGGTTAGGTTAGGTTAGGTTAGGTTAGGTTAGGTTAGGTTAGGTTAGGTTAGGTTAGGTTAGGTTAGGTTAGGTTAGGTTAGGTTAGGTTAGGTTAGGTTAGGTTAGGTTAGGTTAGGTTAGGTTAGGTTAGGTTAGGTTAGGTTAGGTTAGGTTAGGTTAGGTTAGGTTAGGTTAGGTTAGGTTAGGTTAGGTTAGGTTAGGTTAGGTTAGGTTAGGTTAGGTTAGGTTAGGTTAGGTTAGGTTAGGTTAGGTTAGGTTAGGTTAGGTTAGGTTAGGTTAGGTTAGGTTAGGTTAGGTTAGGTTAGGTTAGGTTAGGTTAGGTTAGGTTAGGTTAGGTTAGGTTAGGTTAGGTTAGGTTAGGTTAGGTTAGGTTAGGTTAGGTTAGGTTAGGTTAGGTTAGGTTAGGTTAGGTTAGGTTAGGTTAGGTTAGGTTAGGTTAGGTTAGGTTAGGTTAGGTTAGGTTAGGTTAGGTTAGGTTAGGTTAGGTTAGGTTAGGTTAGGTTAGGTTAGGTTAGGTTAGGTTAGGTTAGGTTAGGTTAGGTTAGGTTAGGTTAGGTTAGGTTAGGTTAGGTTAGGTTAGGTTAGGTTAGGTTAGGTTAGGTTAGGTTAGGTTAGGTTAGGTTAGGTTAGGTTAGGTTAGGTTAGGTTAGGTTAGGTTAGGTTAGGTTAGGTTAGGTTAGGTTAGGTTAGGTTAGGTTAGGTTAGGTTAGGTTAGGTTAGGTTAGGTTAGGTTAGGTTAGGTTAGGTTAGGTTAGGTTAGGTTAGGTTAGGTTAGGTTAGGTTAGGTTAGGTTAGGTTAGGTTAGGTTAGGTTAGGTTAGGTTAGGTTAGGTTAGGTTAGGTTAGGTTAGGTTAGGTTAGGTTAGGTTAGGTTAGGTTAGGTTAGGTTAGGTTAGGTTAGGTTAGGTTAGGTTAGGTTAGGTTAGGTTAGGTTAGGTTAGGTTAGGTTAGGTTAGGTTAGGTTAGGTTAGGTTAGGTTAGGTTAGGTTAGGTTAGGTTAGGTTAGGTTAGGTTAGGTTAGGTTAGGTTAGGTTAGGTTAGGTTAGGTTAGGTTAGGTTAGGTTAGGTTAGGTTAGGTTAGGTTAGGTTAGGTTAGGTTAGGTTAGGTTAGGTTAGGTTAGGTTAGGTTAGGTTAGGTTAGGTTAGGTTAGGTTAGGTTAGGTTAGGTTAGGTTTTTTTTTCTTTTTATTGTGACCGCACTTTAAGTGCGGCCGGCCAACTGATCCTCCAACATAATCGGAGCCCTTTTTTGCTGGTTTAATTATGTTGCATATTTATTTGTGTTTGTTGGATTTAAGTAGGGTTTTACATATTTTTTATTTACATTTTGTATTTTCTAAAGTTTACTTAGTTTCAAAATTTTGTTTTTTACTTAATCTAATTACTTATATTACGAATTCTAGTTCCTATGTTTGGTTTTAAATTACATTTAAATTTATTTTTACAATGTTTTGCTATAATACCTAATTATCATACTGATATAATTTTAAAATATAATTTCTAATTGATAAAAATTCTTATTTAACACACTTATATTTTGCTGTAAGTCTGCACCACAGTGCAGGGCGTATTTGCAAAAGTGCAAACTCAGTTTGCATGTCTGGAAGCCGCTGCTGCACTGTAGTGCAGAGTTTAACAATTCCCTACTTAGACACAAAGAAACGGAAGACACAACGAGAGGACAACACAAGAAAGAAGCCAACACATAATGAAACAGAACAACAGGTACCCCTCCACTGTGCACACTGCACAGACCGACACTGGGGGCCGACCACGGCGCTTTGCCAATTTCTCCCTCAGAACGGAGGGAGACTGCTAACGGCACCTTTCTCTGGCTTGCATTTATCACAATGTAGTCCAAGAGAAAGGGCCGTGCAGGTCCTGGACTGCGCCGTGGTGCGGTGCTGGTGAATGTGGAGTGCGGTCCGTACAGTATGCACAAATGGACAACACACGGCAAGTTACCGCTTCTGGGCTGTGCATCGGCAGCCTCGCTCCAGTGGGGCACCTTAGCAATAGGCCACTGCTGACCTTGCCAAGGTGTCCCACTTCCTCCGGACTGGGCACTGATTGTCGAAGGCGTTGTGCGCTGTGTCAGGACACCCAGCCTTCGTGCAATTGCAACAGGAGGGCCGCTCCGCAAGCTTCTCCTTACACGCGTCTTTGCGGTGCGGCCCCCCACAATGGCTGCACACGTCCTCGGCGTCCTGACACAGCCGCCTCGTGTGCCCGTAGCCTAGGCATCGAGAGCACTGCACCAGGGGGGACTGGTCCTCGACTTTGACCCGTTGGAGGTCGATATGGACGGCCCCGGAACCCGTCAGGCAGCCCCACAATCGAGGCGAAACTTTCACCACGATGTGGGCCACCAGCGGGTTCCTCGTCTTTTTGCGATATCGGACCTCCATCCGGTCATCGTCGCCGCTGATGTCCTTGAGGAGGTGCTTGTTCTGCGCCCTAAGCGCCCTCAGCACCTCCTCGTCGGTGTTATAAGACATTACGTCTTTAAGGACAATCAGCGGGTCCCTGCCTGCAATGCTCTCGATGTGTAGGTTGCTATTTGCCTGGAGCTTGGCCTTCACACGCTCAAGCTCCTCGGCCGATGCACAGCCCAGAATGACCTTCTGGTCTTTAATTTTCCGGATTCGGTCCACTTTGACTCCCTCCTTTACGGCCTCTGCGGCGCTTCTAATTTTTTCTAATACCTGGTCACCGGTGTCCATTTCATCCGTCGATTTTATTACGATCGAGTGCATGGCCGACGCTCCCCAAGCTTGAGGCTTCGGGGGTCCGGCCACTGCACTCGCGTAGGACAACGGTGCCTTGCGCAACTCCTCTCTGAGGCCCGCCATTTCCTGTTTGTTCTCTTCGAGTAACTTGCCGTGTTCTTCCAGCTTTGCAATTAGTGCTGCTTCGCTCGGCCTCTCCACTTTTTGGTCCTTGACCACAGGATCCTTGGCCACTAACTCCACCTTCTCACCACGTTCGGCCGCCTGCTCCTTCACGATCTGATAGAGCCGATCGACGGCCTCCAGCACGTCGTTTTTGATGTCTGTGCGGAGGTTGCGGCTGTTGTTGATCTGGGTTTTAGCCCTTATCAACAACGCCTTGGCCTCCGCAAGACGGCTAGGATGTTTAGGTTTGGACTCCTTGACGACCGGAGCCGGGGCAGCCTTGTTTTTCGGCGCCGCGGTTTTTAGGGGAGGCGAAGTCGAAGACCTGGTTAGGTTAGGTTAGGTTAGGTTAGGTTAGGTTAGGTTAGGTTAGGTTAGGTTAGGTTAGGTTAGGTTAGGTTAGGTTAGGTTAGGTTAGGTTAGGTTAGGTTAGGTTAGGTTAGGTTAGGTTAGGTTAGGTTAGGTTAGGTTAGGTTAGGTTAGGTTAGGTTAGGTTAGGTTAGGTTAGGTTAGGTTAGGTTAGGTTAGGTTAGGTTAGGTTAGGTTAGGTTAGGTTAGGTTAGGTTAGGTTAGGTTAGGTTAGGTTAGGTTAGGTTAGGTTAGGTTAGGTTAGGTTAGGTTAGGTTAGGTTAGGTTAGGTTAGGTTAGGTTAGGTTAGGTTAGGTTAGGTTAGGTTAGGTTAGGTTAGGTTAGGTTAGGTTAGGTTAGGTTAGGTTAGGTTAGGTTAGGTTAGGTTAGGTTAGGTTAGGTTAGGTTAGGTTAGGTTAGGTTAGGTTAGGTTAGGTTAGGTTAGGTTAGGTTAGGTTAGGTTAGGTTAGGTTAGGTTAGGTTAGGTTAGGTTAGGTTAGGTTAGGTTAGGTTAGGTTAGGTTAGGTTAGGTTAGGTTAGGTTAGGTTAGGTTAGGTTAGGTTAGGTTAGGTTAGGTTAGGTTAGGTTAGGTTAGGTTAGGTTAGGTTAGGTTAGGTTAGGTTAGGTTAGGTTAGGTTAGGTTAGGTTAGGTTAGGTTAGGTTAGGTTAGGTTAGGTTAGGTTAGGTTAGGTTAGGTTAGGTTAGGTTAGGTTAGGTTAGGTTAGGTTAGGTTAGGTTAGGTTAGGTTAGGTTAGGTTAGGTTAGGTTAGGTTAGGTTAGGTTAGGTTAGGTTAGGTTAGGTTAGGTTAGGTTAGGTTAGGTTAGGTTAGGTTAGGTTAGGTTAGGTTAGGTTAGGTTAGGTTAGGTTAGGTTAGGTTAGGTTAGGTTAGGTTAGGTTAGGTTAGGTTAGGTTAGGTTAGGTTAGGTTAGGTTAGGTTAGGTTAGGTTAGGTTAGGTTAGGTTAGGTTAGGTTAGGTTAGGTTAGGTTAGGTTAGGTTAGGTTAGGTTAGGTTAGGTTAGGTTAGGTTAGGTTAGGTTAGGTTAGGTTAGGTTAGGTTAGGTTAGGTTAGGTTAGGTTAGGTTAGGTTAGGTTAGGTTAGGTTAGGTTAGGTTAGGTTAGGTTAGGTTAGGTTAGGTTAGGTTAGGTTAGGTTAGGTTAGGTTAGGTTAGGTTAGGTTAGGTTAGGTTAGGTTAGGTTAGGTTAGGTTAGGTTAGGTTAGGTTAGGTTAGGTTAGGTTAGGTTAGGTTAGGTTAGGTTAGGTTAGGTTAGGTTAGGTTAGGTTAGGTTAGGTTAGGTTAGGTTAGGTTAGGTTAGGTTAGGTTAGGTTAGGTTAGGTTAGGTTAGGTTAGGTTAGGTTAGGTTAGGTTAGGTTAGGTTAGGTTAGGTTAGGTTAGGTTAGGTTAGGTTAGGTTAGGTTAGGTTAGGTTAGGTTAGGTTAGGTTAGGTTAGGTTAGGTTAGGTTAGGTTAGGTTAGGTTAGGTTAGGTTAGGTTAGGTTAGGTTAGGTTAGGTTAGGTTAGGTTAGGTTAGGTTAGGTTAGGTTAGGTTAGGTTAGGTTAGGTTAGGTTAGGTTAGGTTAGGTTAGGTTAGGTTAGGTTAGGTTAGGTTAGGTTAGGTTAGGTTAGGTTAGGTTAGGTTAGGTTAGGTTAGGTTAGGTTAGGTTAGGTTAGGTTAGGTTAGGTTAGGTTAGGTTAGGTTAGGTTAGGTTAGGTTAGGTTAGGTTAGGTTAGGTTAGGTTAGGTTAGGTTAGGTTAGGTTAGGTTAGGTTAGGTTAGGTTAGGTTAGGTTAGGTTAGGTTAGGTTAGGTTAGGTTAGGTTAGGTTAGGTTAGGTTAGGTTAGGTTAGGTTAGGTTAGGTTAGGTTAGGTTAGGTTAGGTTAGGTTAGGTTAGGTTAGGTTAGGTTAGGTTAGGTTAGGTTAGGTTAGGTTAGGTTAGGTTAGGTTAGGTTAGGTTAGGTTAGGTTAGGTTAGGTTAGGTTAGGTTAGGTTAGGTTAGGTTAGGTTAGGTTAGGTTAGGTTAGGTTAGGTTAGGTTAGGTTAGGTTAGGTTAGGTTAGGTTAGGTTAGGTTAGGTTAGGTTAGGTTAGGTTAGGTTAGGTTAGGTTAGGTTAGGTTAGGTTAGGTTAGGTTAGGTTAGGTTAGGTTAGGTTAGGTTAGGTTAGGTTAGGTTAGGTTAGGTTAGGTTAGGTTAGGTTAGGTTAGGTTAGGTTAGGTTAGGTTAGGTTAGGTTAGGTTAGGTTAGGTTAGGTTAGGTTAGGTTAGGTTAGGTTAGGTTAGGTTAGGTTAGGTTAGGTTAGGTTAGGTTAGGTTAGGTTAGGTTAGGTTAGGTTAGGTTAGGTTAGGTTAGGTTAGGTTAGGTTAGGTTAGGTTAGGTTAGGTTAGGTTAGGTTAGGTTAGGTTAGGTTAGGTTAGGTTAGGTTAGGTTAGGTTAGGTTAGGTTAGGTTAGGTTAGGTTAGGTTAGGTTAGGTTAGGTTAGGTTAGGTTAGGTTAGGTTAGGTTAGGTTAGGTTAGGTTAGGTTAGGTTAGGTTAGGTTAGGTTAGGTTAGGTTAGGTTAGGTTAGGTTAGGTTAGGTTAGGTTAGGTTAGGTTAGGTTAGGTTAGGTTAGGTTAGGTTAGGTTAGGTTAGGTTAGGTTAGGTTAGGTTAGGTTAGGTTAGGTTAGGTTAGGTTAGGTTAGGTTAGGTTAGGTTAGGTTAGGTTAGGTTAGGTTAGGTTAGGTTAGGTTAGGTTAGGTTAGGTTAGGTTAGGTTAGGTTAGGTTAGGTTAGGTTAGGTTAGGTTAGGTTAGGTTAGGTTAGGTTAGGTTAGGTTAGGTTAGGTTAGGTTAGGTTAGGTTAGGTTAGGTTAGGTTAGGTTAGGTTAGGTTAGGTTAGGTTAGGTTAGGTTAGGTTAGGTTAGGTTAGGTTAGGTTAGGTTAGGTTAGGTTAGGTTAGGTTAGGTTAGGTTAGGTTAGGTTAGGTTAGGTTAGGTTAGGTTAGGTTAGGTTAGGTTAGGTTAGGTTAGGTTAGGTTAGGTTAGGTTAGGTTAGGTTAGGTTAGGTTAGGTTAGGTTAGGTTAGGTTAGGTTAGGTTAGGTTAGGTTAGGTTAGGTTAGGTTAGGTTAGGTTAGGTTAGGTTAGGTTAGGTTAGGTTAGGTTAGGTTAGGTTAGGTTAGGTTAGGTTAGGTTAGGTTAGGTTAGGTTAGGTTAGGTTAGGTTAGGTTAGGTTAGGTTAGGTTAGGTTAGGTTAGGTTAGGTTAGGTTAGGTTAGGTTAGGTTAGGTTAGGTTAGGTTAGGTTAGGTTAGGTTAGGTTAGGTTAGGTTAGGTTAGGTTAGGTTAGGTTAGGTTAGGTTAGGTTAGGTTAGGTTAGGTTAGGTTAGGTTAGGTTAGGTTAGGTTAGGTTAGGTTAGGTTAGGTTAGGTTAGGTTAGGTTAGGTTAGGTTAGGTTAGGTTAGGTTAGGTTAGGTTAGGTTAGGTTAGGTTAGGTTAGGTTAGGTTAGGTTAGGTTAGGTTAGGTTAGGTTAGGTTAGGTTAGGTTAGGTTAGGTTAGGTTAGGTTAGGTTAGGTTAGGTTAGGTTAGGTTAGGTTAGGTTAGGTTAGGTTAGGTTAGGTTAGGTTAGGTTAGGTTAGGTTAGGTTAGGTTAGGTTAGGTTAGGTTAGGTTAGGTTAGGTTAGGTTAGGTTAGGTTAGGTTAGGTTAGGTTAGGTTAGGTTAGGTTAGGTTAGGTTAGGTTAGGTTAGGTTAGGTTAGGTTAGGTTAGGTTAGGTTAGGTTAGGTTAGGTTAGGTTAGGTTAGGTTAGGTTAGGTTAGGTTAGGTTAGGTTAGGTTAGGTTAGGTTAGGTTAGGTTAGGTTAGGTTAGGTTAGGTTAGGTTAGGTTAGGTTAGGTTAGGTTAGGTTAGGTTAGGTTAGGTTAGGTTAGGTTAGGTTAGGTTAGGTTAGGTTAGGTTAGGTTAGGTTAGGTTAGGTTAGGTTAGGTTAGGTTAGGTTAGGTTAGGTTAGGTTAGGTTAGGTTAGGTTAGGTTAGGTTAGGTTAGGTTAGGTTAGGTTAGGTTAGGTTAGGTTAGGTTAGGTTAGGTTAGGTTAGGTTAGGTTAGGTTAGGTTAGGTTAGGTTAGGTTAGGTTAGGTTAGGTTAGGTTAGGTTAGGTTAGGTTAGGTTAGGTTAGGTTAGGTTAGGTTAGGTTAGGTTAGGTTAGGTTAGGTTAGGTTAGGTTAGGTTAGGTTAGGTTAGGTTAGGTTAGGTTAGGTTAGGTTAGGTTAGGTTAGGTTAGGTTAGGTTAGGTTAGGTTAGGTTAGGTTAGGTTAGGTTGGGGCACTATTAGGACAACCTCCCCGTGTGCCTGGATGCCGTGGTTCCTATCTGGATACGTCCGGTGGGAAGTGCATGCGTTCAGGCCGGTGTGCCCTGGGCGTCTGTCAATCATTCCCAGGTTTGATTTCAGGCCTGGAAATGATTGGCAGATGGCTGATAGTCCTACGGGGTGGTGCTATGTCGGAGTTTCTCCAGACACTGTGCCGCCCCTGCAGAGGGGTCTCCTTGGAGACCTCCAACTCGTAAGCCTGGTTTTCTTGCGAGAACTAGGACCGAGGGCCGCCACCTCTAGGGGTGGGGGCTGCGAGGAAGAAAACCTCTATAAAAAATTACCCTAGGAAGGGCCTGGCATGCATTCTGCTGCCAGGCATTTCATCTCGTAATCCTGACCCAACGGTGTCGGGAGCGAGGGCCGCTACCTCTAGGGGTGGGGGCTGCGAGGAAGAAAACCTCTATAAAAAATTACCCTAGGAAGGGCCTGGCATGCATTCTGCTGCCAGGCATTTCATCTCGTAATCCTGACCCAACGGTGTCGGGAACGAGGGCCGCCACCTCTAGGGGTGGGGGCTGCGAGGAAGGAAACCTCTATAAAAAATTACCCAAGGAAGGGCCTGGCATGCATTCTGCTGCCAGGCATTTCATCTCGTAATCCTGACCCAACGGTGTCGGGAGCGAGGGCCGCCACCCTTCGGGGTGGGGGCTGCGAGGAAGAAAACCTCTATAAAAAATTACTCTGGAGGGGTCGCTCTTGCCCCATCGACGTAGTCGATTAGGTGAAGACGCGACCACACCCGCTTGGGTGCAGGCGCATCTAAGCGGGGTTCGTTTTGTCTTCTCATTCATTGAGGAGCAAACTTTTCGGCGGGTCTGCTGAGTCGGGTTGTTCGGACAGCGGACGGAGGCATGCTTGAATGCCGCCGTCGGGGGGCTTGGCTTAATCGCCCGGCCCCAGAGGAAGGACACCTCTAAGATAAAAAACCACCCAATCCCAAGTTTTGAGAGCGCGGCCAGGGGATGAATGGCCGTTGGGTGTACGGTCGTTAGCGCTCCCACCTGCTGGTACCTGCCGCCCCCAGCAGTATGTAGGCTTACCCGGGTACTTAAGCCTCTGCCCGGGGTTGACCTGTTTTTGCTTTATACTCGTGGGACTAATATGGAGAACCTTAAATTAAAAACAAAAAATGATGTAGTGGATGAAAAAGTACCTCTGGTACTAATTGAGAGAATTGGTGTGCTGTCGGATTCTGACAGCGCAGCGAGCCATATGAGTGTGGCGAGCGCGGTAAGCGTAAATTCAAAACGCTTACGCAAACGCCCGAGAGAGGGTGCAGACTCAGGGTCGGACTCGGCCCTGAGCGACACAACGGTGCCAGCCCCCAAGGTCGGTGCCAAAAAAGGAGGGAGAGGTAGGCCCGCTACTACCGGCAAATATGCCGGTATCGGTCTATCCAGGCGTGAGGCTGCGGCTGCAATGAAGGCCGCAGCAGTCGCCGAAAAACTGGACGAGGACGAGCGTCAGATTGCGGCTCTGACGAAAAGGGTGACGGAAGGGAGAGTCACTCGCCTGTCGGAGTCATCTGCCGTCTCTGATATAGGAGTTGAGGCAGAAGAGCTACCTGCCTCCGACCTAAACCAAAGAATGGCCGACGCGGTTGCAGCCATAAAAAGGGTGAGCAAGGTCTCGAAGGGGCTTAGCGGCTGCAGCCAGAAAGCACTTAAAGAGGCCACGGCCTCCATTCTGGAAAGTGCTCAGGTGCTTTTGACCCGCACCACAACAGAAGAGACGGCGCTGCTGCGGGCCCAGAACGCAAAGCTCGCAGCGCAAGTGGCGGAGCTCCGCAAGGAGCACGAAGAACTCAAAGCGGAGATGACCAACTTCCGCCGCGAGCACCTGAGACGGGAGGTAGACCTTCCGCACGCAACGCCGCAACCGCAATCGCAGTTGCTGTCACAGCCGTCGTTACAGGAGACGGAGTTGGCTCGCCTGATCCGACAGGAGATGGCGAGTTTCAACGCGCGCTTCTCGGTGCTTGAGGGGAGGATTCTACGTCCCCCCCTAGCTGCAGACAAACGCAGTACTCCCGCGCCGACATATGCGGCCCAAGCCGCAGCGCCCCGTGCCGCCCAACCGGCACAAGCGGCTGCCGCCGAAAAGGGGACTGATCCAACTGCCGCCTCGCAAAAGAAAACTGCGGGGCCTAAATCTAATAGGCAGTTAAAAAAAGATTTCAAACTGGCCAAAAAGTCAGGTGCTACGGCTGCTCCGCCTGCACAATCTGCTACGCCAGTAACGAGCGAACCCGCCACTAGACCCGAGGCAGAGTGGACGGTTGCGGGCGCCGCCAAAAAATCAAAAAAGGCACGCCAGCAGGTCAAAAAGCAGGCCCAGAAGGAACAAGCGGCGGCCAAGCGCCAGACGGCGAGGCTCAGTACCCCCCGCTCTACAGCGGTGGTTCTCACCCTGCAGCCAGGGGCGGAGGAGCGGGGCCTCACATATGCCGGGATCCTGGCAAAGGCGAAAGCCGAGATTTCTCTGAGTGATCTCGGCATAACGGGCCTCCGGTGCAAAACAACTGCTACCGGCGGCCGCCTACTAGAGATATCGGGAACCACTAGTGGTCCCAAAGCAGACGCCCTCGCCGATAGACTCAGAGCGTCTCTAGGCCCGGATGACGTAAGAGTGTCCAGGCCAACCAAGTGCGCAGATCTGCGCATTTCGGGCTTGGACGATTCCGTCACACAGGAAGAGGTCGCCGCTGCCATCTCCAAGGCCGGAGGATGCCCGCCGGATCAAGTCAAGGCGGGCACGATACGCCGGGGTGTCGCCGGTCTCGGGACAATTCTTGTCAGCTGTCCCGTAACGGCGGCCAAAAAGATTAAAGACAAGCGGCTACTAGTCGGATGGGTCTCTGCGCAGGTCGCGCTCCTAGCGCCCAAGCCCTATCGGTGCTACCGCTGTCTAGAAGGAGGACATGCGGGAGCACGGTGCACCGCTGGGGTAGACCGTAGCCAAATGTGCTTCCGCTGCGGTCAGCTCGGTCACAAAGCTGGCACTTGCACTGCCGCGCCGCACTGCGTCATCTGTGCGGCATCTGGCAAGCCAGCCAACCATCAGACCGGGTCAAAGACCTGCGCCAGGCCCAAGAAGTACAATGCCAGGACACAGCCGGCTCATCCACCGGCTAGTGTCTCGGATATGACAAAGAAGGCAACCAGCTCCTCGCAGCCGGTTCACCCGCCGGTTGCGGCAGAACATCCGCCGAGGGCTGAGGAGATAACGGCTATGGACACACAATAATGGCCCTACGCCTTCTCCTCCAAGCCAACATAAACCACTGTGCCAGGGCTCAGGATCTCTTGCTCCAGAGCATGGCGCAGTGGTCGATCGATGTGGCAGTTGTCGCCGAGCCGTATTTTGTGCCACCCAGGGATGACTGGGTGTGCGACGCGAACCGCTCAGTGGCATTAATTATGAGGTCTGCCGCCGACACCCTTCCCTTCGAGACCGTCACCCGAGGGCGGGGCTATGTCGCGGCAAATTGGGGTAATGTCATGGTCGTGGGGGTGTATTTCGCCCCCAGCCTTTCTCTCGCCGACATGGAGGATATCATTTTGGAGTTGGGCACGTTCGTCAGTCGTAGTCGTCCTCGTCCCGTGATCGTTCTGGGGGACTTCAATGCCAAATCTACGGCTTGGGGTTCCCCGGCTACGGATGCGCGGGGCGAGTTAGTGGAGGAGTGGGCGATCGAGCAGGGCCTACTTCTCCTGAACCGGGGTTCCGTGCAGACGTGCGTGCGGCAGTTGGGTGGGTCTATAGTGGACCTGTCGTTCGCCAGCCCCGCCCTCGCGCGCACTGTCCAGGACTGGCACGTTCTGGAGGAGGTGGAGACGCTGTCCGATCATCGATACATTCGATTTAGCGTCTCCGCCCAGACCTCGGTTGGGCCGGTCCAAGCGGCCCCGGTGGGCGTTGGAGACGGCCCGCGTTGGGCGCTGAAGCGGCTGGACAGGGAGGCTCTCCTGGAGGCCTCTATCGTCAAGGCCTGGCTGGACTCTCCAGGCAGGCCAACCAACATCGACGAGGAGGCGCAGTGGTTCCGGGAGAGCATGTCGCACATCTGCGACGCTGGCATGCCCCGAGTCCGGCCGTTACCATCCAGGCGCCAAGTGTACTGGTGGTCGCAGTTGATTGCGCAGTTGCGCATCGCTTGTGTGCGGATGCGACGCCGGTACGCAAGGTGCCGAAGAAGACGCCGCCGCCCCTTTACAGCGGCGGCCGAACAGGAAGAGGCGGAACTATACAACCGCTATAGAGAGGCGAAGAGCGCCCTCCAGCTGGCCATTGTCCGGGCAAAGGCCCAGGCCAACGAAGAGCTGCTGGAGACTCTGGACCGAGACCCATGGGGACGCCCCTACCTTATGGTACGGGGCAAATTGCGCCAATGGGCTCCCCCATTGTCCCGGAGTCTCCAGCCACAGTTGCTGGAGGAGGTGGTGTGTGCATTGTTTCCGTTCAGACCGGAGCACACGCCACCGGCTATGGTTCCGCCTCGCAATGTGCCCGACGCGGAAGAAGACTTTGACGACGACGTGCCCGAAGTGACCCGGGTAGAGTTGAGAGTGGCGGTGGCTCGCATCAGGAACACCGCCCCAGGGCCCGACGGCATTCCAGGTCGTGCATGGGTCCTGGCCATGAGGGCTCTTGGGCCCCGACTAGCGGGGCTCTTAAGCGCATGTTTGGAGCGGGGCCAGTTTCCAAGCCGGTGGAAGACCGGAAAGCTGGTCCTGCTCAAGAAGGAGGGGCGCCCCGCAGACTCGCCATCTGCGTACAGGCCAATCGTGTTGCTGGACGAGGTGTGTAAGATCTTTGAGCGAATCATCGCCAGTCGCCTCGTCCAGCACATGACCAGGGTGGGCCCGGATTTGGCGGAAAACCAATTTGGTTTCCGCCAGGGGCGCTCCACGGTGGATGCGATCATGCGCGTGAGGGTCCTTGCGGAGGAGGCGGTCGCCCGGGGCGAGGTGGTCTTGGCGGTGTCACTCGACATCGCCAACGCTTTCAACACCTTGCCCTGGAGTACCATCCGAGAGGCACTCCGGTACCACGGGGTGCCGCGCTACCTCCAACGCATTGTCGGGGCCTATTTGTCGGAAAGATCGGTGGTGTACCCGGGTCGAGAAGGATGGGGTCGGCGAGAGACGTCGTGTGGCGTTCCGCAGGGTTCGGTGTTGGGGCCGCTCCTGTGGAACGTAGGGTACGACTGGGCTCTGCGCGGTGCGCTTCTCCACGGCGTCGGCGTCGTTTGTTACGCCGACGATACGCTAGTTACAGCGCGTGGGAAGTCATACCGGCAGGCGGCCATTCGAGCGACTGCTGGTGTCGCGCACGTCGTGGGTCGGATCCGACGGCTGGGCTTAGAGGTGGCATTGCACAAGTCTGAGGCCCTGTGTTTTCATGGGCCGAGGATGAAGCCGCCTCCGGGGTCCAGCATCATAGTAGGAGGGGTCTCCATCGCTGTTGAGTCGACGATGAAGTACCTTGGACTCGTCCTCGACAGTCGGTGGAACTTCGAGCCGCACTTTGCACGGCTCGCCCCCCGGTTGTTGGGCGCCGCTTCTGCGCTCTCGCGCTTGCTGCCCAATCTGGGGGGGCCCAACTCCTCCTGCCGGAGGCTCTACATGGGGGTCGTACGGTCAATGGCGCTATACGCCGCACCCGTGTGGGCGGACGCCCTGACGGCCCGCAACATCGCCGCGCTGCGAAGGCCGCAGCGCGTGATGGCCGTCAGGATCATAAGGGGATACCGTACGATCTCCTTTGAGGCAGCGAGCCTCCTAGCCGGATCCCTGCCCTGGGACCTCGACGCAAGGCTCCTCGCGTCGCTCTATTGGTGGCGCGCGGAGGCAGTCGAGCGGGGCGGGCGCCTGGTGCCTCGACAGGTTGAGGCACGCAGGGCGGAGCTCCGCCAGGTCTTAGTGGCGGACTGGCGGACGCGCTTAGCGCAACCCACGGCGGGGCATGCCGCGGTAGCGGCAGTAAGTCCAGTTCTGAAGGAGTGGCTCAATAGGAGCCACGGCGCCCTCAGCTTCCGGCTGACGCAGGTGCTTACCGGACATGGGTGTTTCGGGAAGTACCTGTGTCGCATAGGCCGGGAGCCGACGTCCCAGTGCCACCATTGTGGTGATTGTCGCGACGATACGGCGCTGCATACGTTGGCGGAATGCCCAGCTTGGGCCGAGCAGCGCCGTGACTTGGTCGCGGCCGTAGGTACTGCGGGAAACCTATCGCTTCCGGCTGTTGTGTCTACCATGGTCGGGAGCGAGTCAGGGTGGAGTGCCGTCGCCACCTTTTGCGAGGCCGTGATGCTCGCAAAGGAGGAGGCGGAAAGGGAACGAGAGGCTGCCTCCTCTCTCCCCTCCCGCAGCAGACGCACTGGGCGTCGTAGGGTGGCCGACTTCCGGCCACCGTAGGGCGTGGCCTGCGGACGGCAGACTTGGGGCGTCTTGTCGTCCGACCAGCAGCAGGCCTCGAGGCGGCGGCGTTGTGTTCCACGCGCGCCTCATAGTGGAGTCCTGCGGCCGGGGTGACGGCTGCAGTGGGTGACGGGGCCCGCCTGACCAACTGGCGGGCCAATACCCGTCGGGGGGTAGTGACGAATGCTTCGGCGATACCCGCCCTCCGACACACGGGTACATGAGGAACACGGGTTGGTTTTTAGTCAGTAAGAGTCTGACAGTACCCTTCGCCCTTCCCCCAGGGCGGAGGGTCTCCATGAGGATTTTCCAACCCGATACCAAAAAAAAAAAAACAAAAAAAAAAAAAAAAAAAAAAAAAGGTTAGGTTAGGTTAGGTTAGGTTAGGTTAGGTTAGGTTAGGTTAGGTTAGGTTAGGTTAGGTTAGGTTAGGTTAGGTTAGGTTAGGTTAGGTTAGGTTAGGTTAGGTTAGGTTAGGTTAGGTTAGGTTAGGTTAGGTTAGGTTAGGTTAGGTTAGGTTAGGTTAGGTTAGGTTAGGTTAGGTTAGGTTAGGTTAGGTTAGGTTAGGTTAGGTTAGGTTAGGTTAGGTTAGGTTAGGTTAGGTTAGGTTAGGTTAGGTTAGGTTAGGTTAGGTTAGGTTAGGTTAGGTTAGGTTAGGTTAGGTTAGGTTAGGTTAGGTTAGGTTAGGTTAGGTTAGGTTAGGTTAGGTTAGGTTAGGTTAGGTTAGGTTAGGTTAGGTTAGGTTAGGTTAGGTTAGGTTAGGTTAGGTTAGGTTAGGTTAGGTTAGGTTAGGTTAGGTTAGGTTAGGTTAGGTTAGGTTAGGTTAGGTTAGGTTAGGTTAGGTTAGGTTAGGTTAGGTTAGGTTAGGTTAGGTTAGGTTAGGTTAGGTTAGGTTAGGTTAGGTTAGGTTAGGTTAGGTTAGGTTAGGTTAGGTTAGGTTAGGTTAGGTTAGGTTAGGTTAGGTTAGGTTAGGTTAGGTTAGGTTAGGTTAGGTTAGGTTAGGTTAGGTTAGGTTAGGTTAGGTTAGGTTAGGTTAGGTTAGGTTAGGTTAGGTTAGGTTAGGTTAGGTTAGGTTAGGTTAGGTTAGGTTAGGTTAGGTTAGGTTAGGTTAGGTTAGGTTAGGTTAGGTTAGGTTAGGTTAGGTTAGGTTAGGTTAGGTTAGGTTAGGTTAGGTTAGGTTAGGTTAGGTTAGGTTAGGTTAGGTTAGGTTAGGTTAGGTTAGGTTAGGTTAGGTTAGGTTAGGTTAGGTTAGGTTAGGTTAGGTTAGGTTAGGTTAGGTTAGGTTAGGTTAGGTTAGGTTAGGTTAGGTTAGGTTAGGTTAGGTTAGGTTAGGTTAGGTTAGGTTAGGTTAGGTTAGGTTAGGTTAGGTTAGGTTAGGTTAGGTTAGGTTAGGTTAGGTTAGGTTAGGTTAGGTTAGGTTAGGTTAGGTTAGGTTAGGTTAGGTTAGGTTAGGTTAGGTTAGGTTAGGTTAGGTTAGGTTAGGTTAGGTTAGGTTAGGTTAGGTTAGGTTAGGTTAGGTTAGGTTAGGTTAGGTTAGGTTAGGTTAGGTTAGGTTAGGTTAGGTTAGGTTAGGTTAGGTTAGGTTAGGTTAGGTTAGGTTAGGTTAGGTTAGGTTAGGTTAGGTTAGGTTAGGTTAGGTTAGGTTAGGTTAGGTTAGGTTAGGTTAGGTTAGGTTAGGTTAGGTTAGGTTAGGTTAGGTTAGGTTAGGTTAGGTTAGGTTAGGTTAGGTTAGGTTAGGTTAGGTTAGGTTAGGTTAGGTTAGGTTAGGTTAGGTTAGGTTAGGTTAGGTTAGGTTAGGTTAGGTTAGGTTAGGTTAGGTTAGGTTAGGTTAGGTTAGGTTAGGTTAGGTTAGGTTAGGTTAGGTTAGGTTAGGTTAGGTTAGGTTAGGTTAGGTTAGGTTAGGTTAGGTTAGGTTAGGTTAGGTTAGGTTAGGTTAGGTTAGGTTAGGTTAGGTTAGGTTAGGTTAGGTTAGGTTAGGTTAGGTTAGGTTAGGTTAGGTTAGGTTAGGTTAGGTTAGGTTAGGTTAGGTTAGGTTAGGTTAGGTTAGGTTAGGTTAGGTTAGGTTAGGTTAGGTTAGGTTAGGTTAGGTTAGGTTAGGTTAGGTTAGGTTAGGTTAGGTTAGGTTAGGTTAGGTTAGGTTAGGTTAGGTTAGGTTAGGTTAGGTTAGGTTAGGTTAGGTTAGGTTAGGTTAGGTTAGGTTAGGTTAGGTTAGGTTAGGTTAGGTTAGGTTAGGTTAGGTTAGGTTAGGTTAGGTTAGGTTAGGTTAGGTTAGGTTAGGTTAGGTTAGGTTAGGTTAGGTTAGGTTAGGTTAGGTTAGGTTAGGTTAGGTTAGGTTAGGTTAGGTTAGGTTAGGTTAGGTTAGGTTAGGTTAGGTTAGGTTAGGTTAGGTTAGGTTAGGTTAGGTTAGGTTAGGTTAGGTTAGGTTAGGTTAGGTTAGGTTAGGTTAGGTTAGGTTAGGTTAGGTTAGGTTAGGTTAGGTTAGGTTAGGTTAGGTTAGGTTAGGTTAGGTTAGGTTAGGTTAGGTTAGGTTAGGTTAGGTTAGGTTAGGTTAGGTTAGGTTAGGTTAGGTTAGGTTAGGTTAGGTTAGGTTAGGTTAGGTTAGGTTAGGTTAGGTTAGGTTAGGTTAGGTTAGGTTAGGTTAGGTTAGGTTAGGTTAGGTTAGGTTAGGTTAGGTTAGGTTAGGTTAGGTTAGGTTAGGTTAGGTTAGGTTAGGTTAGGTTAGGTTAGGTTAGGTTAGGTTAGGTTAGGTTAGGTTAGGTTAGGTTAGGTTAGGTTAGGTTAGGTTAGGTTAGGTTAGGTTAGGTTAGGTTAGGTTAGGTTAGGTTAGGTTAGGTTAGGTTAGGTTAGGTTAGGTTAGGTTAGGTTAGGTTAGGTTAGGTTAGGTTAGGTTAGGTTAGGTTAGGTTAGGTTAGGTTAGGTTAGGTTAGGTTAGGTTAGGTTAGGTTAGGTTAGGTTAGGTTAGGTTAGGTTAGGTTAGGTTAGGTTAGGTTAGGTTAGGTTAGGTTAGGTTAGGTTAGGTTAGGTTAGGTTAGGTTAGGTTAGGTTAGGTTAGGTTAGGTTAGGTTAGGTTAGGTTAGGTTAGGTTAGGTTAGGTTAGGTTAGGTTAGGTTAGGTTAGGTTAGGTTAGGTTAGGTTAGGTTAGGTTAGGTTAGGTTAGGTTAGGTTAGGTTAGGTTAGGTTAGGTTAGGTTAGGTTAGGTTAGGTTAGGTTAGGTTAGGTTAGGTTAGGTTAGGTTAGGTTAGGTTAGGTTAGGTTAGGTTAGGTTAGGTTAGGTTAGGTTAGGTTAGGTTAGGTTAGGTTAGGTTAGGTTAGGTTAGGTTAGGTTAGGTTAGGTTAGGTTAGGTTAGGTTAGGTTAGGTTAGGTTAGGTTAGGTTAGGTTAGGTTAGGTTAGGTTAGGTTAGGTTAGGTTAGGTTAGGTTAGGTTAGGTTAGGTTAGGTTAGGTTAGGTTAGGTTAGGTTAGGTTAGGTTAGGTTAGGTTAGGTTAGGTTAGGTTAGGTTAGGTTAGGTTAGGTTAGGTTAGGTTAGGTTAGGTTAGGTTAGGTTAGGTTAGGTTAGGTTAGGTTAGGTTAGGTTAGGTTAGGTTAGGTTAGGTTAGGTTAGGTTAGGTTAGGTTAGGTTAGGTTAGGTTAGGTTAGGTTAGGTTAGGTTAGGTTAGGTTAGGTTAGGTTAGGTTAGGTTAGGTTAGGTTAGGTTAGGTTAGGTTAGGTTAGGTTAGGTTAGGTTAGGTTAGGTTAGGTTAGGTTAGGTTAGGTTAGGTTAGGTTAGGTTAGGTTAGGTTAGGTTAGGTTAGGTTAGGTTAGGTTAGGTTAGGTTAGGTTAGGTTAGGTTAGGTTAGGTTAGGTTAGGTTAGGTTAGGTTAGGTTAGGTTAGGTTAGGTTAGGTTAGGTTAGGTTAGGTTAGGTTAGGTTAGGTTAGGTTAGGTTAGGTTAGGTTAGGTTAGGTTAGGTTAGGTTAGGTTAGGTTAGGTTAGGTTAGGTTAGGTTAGGTTAGGTTAGGTTAGGTTAGGTTAGGTTAGGTTAGGTTAGGTTAGGTTAGGTTAGGTTAGGTTAGGTTAGGTTAGGTTAGGTTAGGTTAGGTTAGGTTAGGTTAGGTTAGGTTAGGTTAGGTTAGGTTAGGTTAGGTTAGGTTAGGTTAGGTTAGGTTAGGTTAGGTTAGGTTAGGTTAGGTTAGGTTAGGTTAGGTTAGGTTAGGTTAGGTTAGGTTAGGTTAGGTTAGGTTAGGTTAGGTTAGGTTAGGTTAGGTTAGGTTAGGTTAGGTTAGGTTAGGTTAGGTTAGGTTAGGTTAGGTTAGGTTAGGTTAGGTTAGGTTAGGTTAGGTTAGGTTAGGTTAGGTTAGGTTAGGTTAGGTTAGGTTAGGTTAGGTTAGGTTAGGTTAGGTTAGGTTAGGTTAGGTTAGGTTAGGTTAGGTTAGGTTAGGTTAGGTTAGGTTAGGTTAGGTTAGGTTAGGTTAGGTTAGGTTAGGTTAGGTTAGGTTAGGTTAGGTTAGGTTAGGTTAGGTTAGGTTAGGTTAGGTTAGGTTAGGTTAGGTTAGGTTAGGTTAGGTTAGGTTAGGTTAGGTTAGGTTAGGTTAGGTTAGGTTAGGTTAGGTTAGGTTAGGTTAGGTTAGGTTAGGTTAGGTTAGGTTAGGTTAGGTTAGGTTAGGTTAGGTTAGGTTAGGTTAGGTTAGGTTAGGTTAGGTTAGGTTAGGTTAGGTTAGGTTAGGTTAGGTTAGGTTAGGTTAGGTTAGGTTAGGTTAGGTTAGGTTAGGTTAGGTTAGGTTAGGTTAGGTTAGGTTAGGTTAGGTTAGGTTAGGTTAGGTTAGGTTAGGTTAGGTTAGGTTAGGTTAGGTTAGGTTAGGTTAGGTTAGGTTAGGTTAGGTTAGGTTAGGTTAGGTTAGGTTAGGTTAGGTTAGGTTAGGTTAGGTTAGGTTAGGTTAGGTTAGGTTAGGTTAGGTTAGGTTAGGTTAGGTTAGGTTAGGTTAGGTTAGGTTAGGTTAGGTTAGGTTAGGTTAGGTTAGGTTAGGTTAGGTTAGGTTAGGTTAGGTTAGGTTAGGTTAGGTTAGGTTAGGTTAGGTTAGGTTAGGTTAGGTTAGGTTAGGTTAGGTTAGGTTAGGTTAGGTTAGGTTAGGTTAGGTTAGGTTAGGTTAGGTTAGGTTAGGTTAGGTTAGGTTAGGTTAGGTTAGGTTAGGTTAGGTTAGGTTAGGTTAGGTTAGGTTAGGTTAGGTTAGGTTAGGTTAGGTTAGGTTAGGTTAGGTTAGGTTAGGTTAGGTTAGGTTAGGTTAGGTTAGGTTAGGTTAGGTTAGGTTAGGTTAGGTTAGGTTAGGTTAGGTTAGGTTAGGTTAGGTTAGGTTAGGTTAGGTTAGGTTAGGTTAGGTTAGGTTAGGTTAGGTTAGGTTAGGTTAGGTTAGGTTAGGTTAGGTTAGGTTAGGTTAGGTTAGGTTAGGTTAGGTTAGGTTAGGTTAGGTTAGGTTAGGTTAGGTTAGGTTAGGTTAGGTTAGGTTAGGTTAGGTTAGGTTAGGTTAGGTTAGGTTAGGTTAGGTTAGGTTAGGTTAGGTTAGGTTAGGTTAGGTTAGGTTAGGTTAGGTTAGGTTAGGTTAGGTTAGGTTAGGTTAGGTTAGGTTAGGTTAGGTTAGGTTAGGTTAGGTTAGGTTAGGTTAGGTTAGGTTAGGTTAGGTTAGGTTAGGTTAGGTTAGGTTAGGTTAGGTTAGGTTAGGTTAGGTTAGGTTAGGTTAGGTTAGGTTAGGTTAGGTTAGGTTAGGTTAGGTTAGGTTAGGTTAGGTTAGGTTAGGTTAGGTTAGGTTAGGTTAGGTTAGGTTAGGTTAGGTTAGGTTAGGTTAGGTTAGGTTAGGTTAGGTTAGGTTAGGTTAGGTTAGGTTAGGTTAGGTTAGGTTAGGTTAGGTTAGGTTAGGTTAGGTTAGGTTAGGTTAGGTTAGGTTAGGTTAGGTTAGGTTAGGTTAGGTTAGGTTAGGTTAGGTTAGGTTAGGTTAGGTTAGGTTAGGTTAGGTTAGGTTAGGTTAGGTTAGGTTAGGTTAGGTTAGGTTAGGTTAGGTTAGGTTAGGTTAGGTTAGGTTAGGTTAGGTTAGGTTAGGTTAGGTTAGGTTAGGTTAGGTTAGGTTAGGTTAGGTTAGGTTAGGTTAGGTTAGGTTAGGTTAGGTTAGGTTAGGTTAGGTTAGGTTAGGTTAGGTTAGGTTAGGTTAGGTTAGGTTAGGTTAGGTTAGGTTAGGTTAGGTTAGGTTAGGTTAGGTTAGGTTAGGTTAGGTTAGGTTAGGTTAGGTTAGGTTAGGTTAGGTTAGGTTAGGTTAGGTTAGGTTAGGTTAGGTTAGGTTAGGTTAGGTTAGGTTAGGTTAGGTTAGGTTAGGTTAGGTTAGGTTAGGTTAGGTTAGGTTAGGTTAGGTTAGGTTAGGTTAGGTTAGGTTAGGTTAGGTTAGGTTAGGTTAGGTTAGGTTAGGTTAGGTTAGGTTAGGTTAGGTTAGGTTAGGTTAGGTTAGGTTAGGTTAGGTTAGGTTAGGTTAGGTTAGGTTAGGTTAGGTTAGGTTAGGTTAGGTTAGGTTAGGTTAGGTTAGGTTAGGTTAGGTTAGGTTAGGTTAGGTTAGGTTAGGTTAGGTTAGGTTAGGTTAGGTTAGGTTAGGTTAGGTTAGGTTAGGTTAGGTTAGGTTAGGTTAGGTTAGGTTAGGTTAGGTTAGGTTAGGTTAGGTTAGGTTAGGTTAGGTTAGGTTAGGTTAGGTTAGGTTAGGTTAGGTTAGGTTAGGTTAGGTTAGGTTAGGTTAGGTTAGGTTAGGTTAGGTTAGGTTAGGTTAGGTTAGGTTAGGTTAGGTTAGGTTAGGTTAGGTTAGGTTAGGTTAGGTTAGGTTAGGTTAGGTTAGGTTAGGTTAGGTTAGGTTAGGTTAGGTTAGGTTAGGTTAGGTTAGGTTAGGTTAGGTTAGGTTAGGTTAGGTTAGGTTAGGTTAGGTTAGGTTAGGTTAGGTTAGGTTAGGTTAGGTTAGGTTAGGTTAGGTTAGGTTAGGTTAGGTTAGGTTAGGTTAGGTTAGGTTAGGTTAGGTTAGGTTAGGTTAGGTTAGGTTAGGTTAGGTTAGGTTAGGTTAGGTTAGGTTAGGTTAGGTTAGGTTAGGTTAGGTTAGGTTAGGTTAGGTTAGGTTAGGTTAGGTTAGGTTAGGTTAGGTTAGGTTAGGTTAGGTTAGGTTAGGTTAGGTTAGGTTAGGTTAGGTTAGGTTAGGTTAGGTTAGGTTAGGTTAGGTTAGGTTAGGTTAGGTTAGGTTAGGTTAGGTTAGGTTAGGTTAGGTTAGGTTAGGTTAGGTTAGGTTAGGTTAGGTTAGGTTAGGTTAGGTTAGGTTAGGTTAGGTTAGGTTAGGTTAGGTTAGGTTAGGTTAGGTTAGGTTAGGTTAGGTTAGGTTAGGTTAGGTTAGGTTAGGTTAGGTTAGGTTAGGTTAGGTTAGGTTAGGTTAGGTTAGGTTAGGTTAGGTTAGGTTAGGTTAGGTTAGGTTAGGTTAGGTTAGGTTAGGTTAGGTTAGGTTAGGTTAGGTTAGGTTAGGTTAGGTTAGGTTAGGTTAGGTTAGGTTAGGTTAGGTTAGGTTAGGTTAGGTTAGGTTAGGTTAGGTTAGGTTAGGTTAGGTTAGGTTAGGTTAGGTTAGGTTAGGTTAGGTTAGGTTAGGTTAGGTTAGGTTAGGTTAGGTTAGGTTAGGTTAGGTTAGGTTAGGTTAGGTTAGGTTAGGTTAGGTTAGGTTAGGTTAGGTTAGGTTAGGTTAGGTTAGGTTAGGTTAGGTTAGGTTAGGTTAGGTTAGGTTAGGTTAGGTTAGGTTAGGTTAGGTTAGGTTAGGTTAGGTTAGGTTAGGTTAGGTTAGGTTAGGTTAGGTTAGGTTAGGTTAGGTTAGGTTAGGTTAGGTTAGGTTAGGTTAGGTTAGGTTAGGTTAGGTTAGGTTAGGTTAGGTTAGGTTAGGTTAGGTTAGGTTAGGTTAGGTTAGGTTAGGTTAGGTTAGGTTAGGTTAGGTTAGGTTAGGTTAGGTTAGGTTAGGTTAGGTTAGGTTAGGTTAGGTTAGGTTAGGTTAGGTTAGGTTAGGTTAGGTTAGGTTAGGTTAGGTTAGGTTAGGTTAGGTTAGGTTAGGTTAGGTTAGGTTAGGTTAGGTTAGGTTAGGTTAGGTTAGGTTAGGTTAGGTTAGGTTAGGTTAGGTTAGGTTAGGTTAGGTTAGGTTAGGTTAGGTTAGGTTAGGTTAGGTTAGGTTAGGTTAGGTTAGGTTAGGTTAGGTTAGGTTAGGTTAGGTTAGGTTAGGTTAGGTTAGGTTAGGTTAGGTTAGGTTAGGTTAGGTTAGGTTAGGTTAGGTTAGGTTAGGTTAGGTTAGGTTAGGTTAGGTTAGGTTAGGTTAGGTTAGGTTAGGTTAGGTTAGGTTAGGTTAGGTTAGGTTAGGTTAGGTTAGGTTAGGTTAGGTTAGGTTAGGTTAGGTTAGGTTAGGTTAGGTTAGGTTAGGTTAGGTTAGGTTAGGTTAGGTTAGGTTAGGTTAGGTTAGGTTAGGTTAGGTTAGGTTAGGTTAGGTTAGGTTAGGTTAGGTTAGGTTAGGTTAGGTTAGGTTAGGTTAGGTTAGGTTAGGTTAGGTTAGGTTAGGTTAGGTTAGGTTAGGTTAGGTTAGGTTAGGTTAGGTTAGGTTAGGTTAGGTTAGGTTAGGTTAGGTTAGGTTAGGTTAGGTTAGGTTAGGTTAGGTTAGGTTAGGTTAGGTTAGGTTAGGTTAGGTTAGGTTAGGTTAGGTTAGGTTAGGTTAGGTTAGGTTAGGTTAGGTTAGGTTAGGTTAGGTTAGGTTAGGTTAGGTTAGGTTAGGTTAGGTTAGGTTAGGTTAGGTTAGGTTAGGTTAGGTTAGGTTAGGTTAGGTTAGGTTAGGTTAGGTTAGGTTAGGTTAGGTTAGGTTAGGTTAGGTTAGGTTAGGTTAGGTTAGGTTAGGTTAGGTTAGGTTAGGTTAGGTTAGGTTAGGTTAGGTTAGGTTAGGTTAGGTTAGGTTAGGTTAGGTTAGGTTAGGTTAGGTTAGGTTAGGTTAGGTTAGGTTAGGTTAGGTTAGGTTAGGTTAGGTTAGGTTAGGTTAGGTTAGGTTAGGTTAGGTTAGGTTAGGTTAGGTTAGGTTAGGTTAGGTTAGGTTAGGTTAGGTTAGGTTAGGTTAGGTTAGGTTAGGTTAGGTTAGGTTAGGTTAGGTTAGGTTAGGTTAGGTTAGGTTAGGTTAGGTTAGGTTAGGTTAGGTTAGGTTAGGTTAGGTTAGGTTAGGTTAGGTTAGGTTAGGTTAGGTTAGGTTAGGTTAGGTTAGGTTAGGTTAGGTTAGGTTAGGTTAGGTTAGGTTAGGTTAGGTTAGGTTAGGTTAGGTTAGGTTAGGTTAGGTTAGGTTAGGTTAGGTTAGGTTAGGTTAGGTTAGGTTAGGTTAGGTTAGGTTAGGTTAGGTTAGGTTAGGTTAGGTTAGGTTAGGTTAGGTTAGGTTAGGTTAGGTTAGGTTAGGTTAGGTTAGGTTAGGTTAGGTTAGGTTAGGTTAGGTTAGGTTAGGTTAGGTTAGGTTAGGTTAGGTTAGGTTAGGTTAGGTTAGGTTAGGTTAGGTTAGGTTAGGTTAGGTTAGGTTAGGTTAGGTTAGGTTAGGTTAGGTTAGGTTAGGTTAGGTTAGGTTAGGTTAGGTTAGGTTAGGTTAGGTTAGGTTAGGTTAGGTTAGGTTAGGTTAGGTTAGGTTAGGTTAGGTTAGGTTAGGTTAGGTTAGGTTAGGTTAGGTTAGGTTAGGTTAGGTTAGGTTAGGTTAGGTTAGGTTAGGTTAGGTTAGGTTAGGTTAGGTTAGGTTAGGTTAGGTTAGGTTAGGTTAGGTTAGGTTAGGTTAGGTTAGGTTAGGTTAGGTTAGGTTAGGTTAGGTTAGGTTAGGTTAGGTTAGGTTAGGTTAGGTTAGGTTAGGTTAGGTTAGGTTAGGTTAGGTTAGGTTAGGTTAGGTTAGGTTAGGTTAGGTTAGGTTAGGTTAGGTTAGGTTAGGTTAGGTTAGGTTAGGTTAGGTTAGGTTAGGTTAGGTTAGGTTAGGTTAGGTTAGGTTAGGTTAGGTTAGGTTAGGTTAGGTTAGGTTAGGTTAGGTTAGGTTAGGTTAGGTTAGGTTAGGTTAGGTTAGGTTAGGTTAGGTTAGGTTAGGTTAGGTTAGGTTAGGTTAGGTTAGGTTAGGTTAGGTTAGGTTAGGTTAGGTTAGGTTAGGTTAGGTTAGGTTAGGTTAGGTTAGGTTAGGTTAGGTTAGGTTAGGTTAGGTTAGGTTAGGTTAGGTTAGGTTAGGTTAGGTTAGGTTAGGTTAGGTTAGGTTAGGTTAGGTTAGGTTAGGTTAGGTTAGGTTAGGTTAGGTTAGGTTAGGTTAGGTTAGGTTAGGTTAGGTTAGGTTAGGTTAGGTTAGGTTAGGTTAGGTTAGGTTAGGTTAGGTTAGGTTAGGTTAGGTTAGGTTAGGTTAGGTTAGGTTAGGTTAGGTTAGGTTAGGTTAGGTTAGGTTAGGTTAGGTTAGGTTAGGTTAGGTTAGGTTAGGTTAGGTTAGGTTAGGTTAGGTTAGGTTAGGTTAGGTTAGGTTAGGTTAGGTTAGGTTAGGTTAGGTTAGGTTAGGTTAGGTTAGGTTAGGTTAGGTTAGGTTAGGTTAGGTTAGGTTAGGTTAGGTTAGGTTAGGTTAGGTTAGGTTAGGTTAGGTTAGGTTAGGTTAGGTTAGGTTAGGTTAGGTTAGGTTAGGTTAGGTTAGGTTAGGTTAGGTTAGGTTAGGTTAGGTTAGGTTAGGTTAGGTTAGGTTAGGTTAGGTTAGGTTAGGTTAGGTTAGGTTAGGTTAGGTTAGGTTAGGTTAGGTTAGGTTAGGTTAGGTTAGGTTAGGTTAGGTTAGGTTAGGTTAGGTTAGGTTAGGTTAGGTTAGGTTAGGTTAGGTTAGGTTAGGTTAGGTTAGGTTAGGTTAGGTTAGGTTAGGTTAGGTTAGGTTAGGTTAGGTTAGGTTAGGTTAGGTTAGGTTAGGTTAGGTTAGGTTAGGTTAGGTTAGGTTAGGTTAGGTTAGGTTAGGTTAGGTTAGGTTAGGTTAGGTTAGGTTAGGTTAGGTTAGGTTAGGTTAGGTTAGGTTAGGTTAGGTTAGGTTAGGTTAGGTTAGGTTAGGTTAGGTTAGGTTAGGTTAGGTTAGGTTAGGTTAGGTTAGGTTAGGTTAGGTTAGGTTAGGTTAGGTTAGGTTAGGTTAGGTTAGGTTAGGTTAGGTTAGGTTAGGTTAGGTTAGGTTAGGTTAGGTTAGGTTAGGTTAGGTTAGGTTAGGTTAGGTTAGGTTAGGTTAGGTTAGGTTAGGTTAGGTTAGGTTAGGTTAGGTTAGGTTAGGTTAGGTTAGGTTAGGTTAGGTTAGGTTAGGTTAGGTTAGGTTAGGTTAGGTTAGGTTAGGTTAGGTTAGGTTAGGTTAGGTTAGGTTAGGTTAGGTTAGGTTAGGTTAGGTTAGGTTAGGTTAGGTTAGGTTAGGTTAGGTTAGGTTAGGTTAGGTTAGGTTAGGTTAGGTTAGGTTAGGTTAGGTTAGGTTAGGTTAGGTTAGGTTAGGTTAGGTTAGGTTAGGTTAGGTTAGGTTAGGTTAGGTTAGGTTAGGTTAGGTTAGGTTAGGTTAGGTTAGGTTAGGTTAGGTTAGGTTAGGTTAGGTTAGGTTAGGTTAGGTTAGGTTAGGTTAGGTTAGGTTAGGTTAGGTTAGGTTAGGTTAGGTTAGGTTAGGTTAGGTTAGGTTAGGTTAGGTTAGGTTAGGTTAGGTTAGGTTAGGTTAGGTTAGGTTAGGTTAGGTTAGGTTAGGTTAGGTTAGGTTAGGTTAGGTTAGGTTAGGTTAGGTTAGGTTAGGTTAGGTTAGGTTAGGTTAGGGAGGTGGGTGGGGCGGTTAGGTTAGGCGGGGTAGGTTAGGTTAGG
>OY720177.1:0-2500 GCA_963082885.1 Parascotia fuliginaria
GGCCAGTGAGCGAGCAATCGCATGGGCACTGGTTCAGGAGCCGTATGTGGGGGGGGCTAGAAGTATGAGGAGCTACCGTGGTGCGAGAGTCTACCAGAGCGAGGTCGAAGGAAGCGGGAGGGTAAAGGCGGCAATAGTCGTCTTTGACGCCAACCTGGATGTTATCCCCTACCCAGAACTCACCACAAATAACATCGTTGTGGTGGGGATCCGGACCAAAGCCTGGGAAATCGCCGTAGTCTCATACTACTTTGAGCCAGACCAACCGATAGGGCCCTACCTGGACCAGCTGTCCAAAATAACGTTGGCATTGGGCACAGGAAAACTGCTTATAGGAGGAGATGCGAACGCAAAGAGTACCTGGTGGGGAAGCACCGTAGAGGACCTCAGGGGAGAAGAGATGTCCGGGACCCTGGAGGAACTCGAGCTTCAGGTACTCAACACTGGCGATACACCAACTTTCGATACTGTAAGGGGTGGTACAGAATTTAAGAGCCATGTAGACGTCACGGCCTGCTCAATCGGTCTGCTAGACCTAGTAAACCAATGGCGAATTGACACAGGGGTAACAAGTTCGGATCACAACACCATATTATTCAATATAAGTATTAAGAAAGATAAAGGAATTAGCATAACCAGAACAACACGCAAATACAATACAAAGAAAGCAAAGTGGGATACATTTGACAATAAATTAGGGGATTTTAAAATTGAAAACAATTTAAACACAAATAATATAAAACAGATAAATAATAAACACAAATTAGAAGAAATAGTCAAAAAATATCATAATATAATAGAAAAAGCATGCGAAAGTGCAATCCCTAAGATAAACAATACAGTCAAACTTACCATTTCATGGTGGTCCGAGGAGCTCGCTGTTAAGAAGAAGGAAGTTGCTCGGAAGAAAAACCGGATCCGTAACGCCGCACCAGTCCGGAGAGCAAAGGTCGTCGATGAGTACCTGAAAGCAAAAGAAGAATACGAGTGCCAAGCAAAGAAAGCCAAAATTGCCAGTTGGAAGGATTTCTGCCAGAAGCAAGATAGGGAAGGACTATGGGAGGGGATATATAGAGTCATAAGAAGGACCAAAGTACGACAAGAGGATTTGACCCTAAGAAACGATGGTGCATTCCTGAACCCGAAGGAATCAGCTGCTTTGCTCGCCGACACATTCTATCCAAAGGACACAGCAGAAGAGGACAACCCAGATCACAGGCTTACTAGAGAAGCAGCTAGCCGAGTAAACGAGTGGCAACATGATGAGGAACATGATCCACCGTTTACATCATTGGAGCTGAAGACTGCCGTGGATGGTTTTAATCCCAAGAAAGCCCCTGGTTCGGATGGATTTACGTCGGATATATGCAGTCGAGCTATCTGCCAGGACCTGGACGCATTCCTTGCCCTATACAACAAATGCCTAGAATTGGCACATTTCCCGGACATCTGGAAGGAGGCAACGGTGGTAGTCCTCCGAAAACCGGGCAAGGAAGATTATACGAGCCCTAAGTCATATCGACCGATAGGACTCTTGCCGGTCTTGGGGAAGGTCCTGGAGAGGATGGTAGTAGCAAGGATTAAATGGCAATTTGTGCCGCGGTTTAGTACTCGCCAGTTTGGCTTTATGCCCCAGAAGAGCACCGAGGACGCTCTCTATACTCTAATAAAACACGTACAGGACAAGTTGAGGCTGAAGAAGCTAATTGTCCTGGTGTCATTGGATATAGAGGGAGCCTTCGACAGCGCATGGTGGCCAGCAATCAAGGTCAGGCTGGCTGAGGAAAGGTGCCCGGTGAACACTAGGAGGCTACTTGATAGCTATCTCGACTGCCGTAAAGTGAGAGTAAGGTACGCTGGGGAGGAATGCACACGAGAGACAAACAAAGGCTGTGTTCAAGGGTCTATTGGTGGTCCTATACTTTGGAACCTGCTGCTGGACCCGCTATTGAAAGACCTGGAAAAGAAAGGGAGATTTGCGCAGGCGTTTGCGGACGACATTGTGTTGGTGGTAGATGGAGACACAGCTGCCGAAGTTGCTAGAGTCACAAATGTAACGCTCGATTGTGTTCATAGCTGGGGTGTCAAAAATAAATTGAAATTTGCTCCACATAAGACCAGTGCGATGCTTTTCACAAATAAGCTGAAATATGACACACCAGCTCTGAGCATGGCGGGCGTTCCTATAAATACGGTCCGCAGCATGAGGCTATTAGGCCTTGTAATTGACGACAAACTGACGTTCAATGAACACACAAAAAACGTCTGCAAAAAGGCAGCTGATATATATAAGCAGCTGTCACGGGCAGCTAAGGTGAGCTGGGGCCTTAATACAGACATAATCCACACAATTTACACTGCCACCATAGAACCAACTATTATGTACGCGGCCGGGGCCTGGGCGCCTGCTACGAAAAAGTTGGGCATACGGAGAAAACTGTGTTCTGTCCAACGAGGATTCGTTCAGAAGCTATGCAGGTCTTACCGCACGGTCTCTCTG